>SNQJ01S0013744.1:65138-104549 GCA_010110895.2 Picea sitchensis
GGAAAATAATGATGTGAAACCAAAATGTATTTATGAAAATGGTATGATGAAGGTTTAATAGGGCGATGAAATGTAAGGAATAGTGAAGGGAAAGGTGGATCAAAATAGGACATTTCTGAGTCCCAACACCATGCACATATTACAGATATACTTGCAAACACATGAACAACATAACAACAGTAAAAAATTAGTGTTCTGAGATTTTTTTTTGTCTCAGTAACATTACACAGGCAGTGTAGAAAGAATTGGAAGAAGGGGAGAGCCCTCAATTATTTTCTTTCCGAGTATTATGTTTTCTCTAGGATGAGAGAGATGGTACATGGATGAAAGTAAATGTTTTGGCACCATAGTGATGATGGTCGTATTGCTGTAGAAACATTTGAGATTTTTTTGTGTTGCACTCATGAAAAAATTAAGGATAATGTGATGAAGTGCATAAAGATGTGCTAGGACATGTCTGAAAATGTTTTATTGTCTTAACATTATGCACATAATTTTTGAAAGGAATATGTATGCCACAGATACCCAAGTAGAGTATGATTCAGGAAGAAAACCCTGATTGAATCAGGTCAATCAAGAACCTGACAGAGGAGATGCATGTGAGCTGTTCATCGGAGGGAAGACTGATCGCAGTCACCAAATCAACTTCAATATCCACTGGAGTTAACAGATCAAACACTAGTCGTTCGATTAGATTGACGGTCAGGGATCATTGTGGGACACAAAGGCGAAATTAACTAACGTACTAGTTCATGGCCCACAATCAACCCACACTGTTGATCTCGTCGGGGTGGATGATCAATGACCACGATTAAAAGAGTCAGGCGAGCACTTTTTAGATTGCAGAGATTGAACTCTCTAATAAAGAGAAAGCATATTTGGGTTCCACAATCACTGTGAACCACCGATATTTGAACACTCCGTGGGAGAACCTGCAAGGAACCCACGTGTTAATGTCACAGAAAAATCGTACTGTGATTGGGTTTTGTGGTTGAATTTAGAAAATCAAAGCTTTGTTCTCAATCTAAATTATTTTTCAAACACTTCTGTGTTGGAATAATTATTATATGGAAATCATGTGGTTTAAAATCGATCTAGGGCTAAGATCAATGGCCCACGATCATTGCGAAGATTTCATATGCACACGGGTTAACGTCGAGACACGTACCCGTAATTTAAATTCAATATAGCATTGTTTGGAGTTTGGGATCCAATTGTAGATTGGATGAACCGTATTCAATGCAGATATCGGGAGGAGAGTTAAACCACGAGTTAGTTGAGGTTCCAAAATCCCTTGCAGTTGTTGGATCTAGGGGAAGATGGATCTACACCATCGATTTGCAAACAAGGGATTTATCCAGGATCACAGTGCCTGGACACGTGAGATGAAAGGATAGTGATTGAAAAGAATAGAACTGAGGTCACAACTCTCGGTCACATGGAGAGAAAATGGAGTTCCTCCGGGCTAGTCAAGGAAGATAGATTTTAGCACTTTGCGTTAGATTGTGGTCACGAGGTCTATTTCTATGGGAATAAAGGTGCTCATAGATAACACATTGCATGGAATTTCTTTGAGGAAATGCATGTTTGCATGAAGGGAAGATGATGGACCTTCCATTGAGGAAGGAGTACCTTACAAAAATTTTACTTACATTGTATGGATGTCAAAGGAAAGCAAATTTAGGTTTCCATGAGTGTGTGTACCTTGGTTACTAACGAGGAAAGAATGCTTGGGTGCATTCAAGAGAAGCTTATAGTTTCATATGTGCTGACCTGGGATCATGAACAACCTGTAGCAGCAAGCACAATCTGATTTCAATAATGAACAAGAATGAATAAGCGATGTGGTGAAGAGCTTGGATAAGCTCCAACACACCATGGAAGAGTGCTTGTCATAAAGTGTGGAAAAATTGAAATCAATGCAAGGGTGCATTGGGTATGAATGTGGCCACGAATGTTGGCACATTCATTAAAGTCAATTGATACCTGAATTACATTTTGAAAGGTTTGGTAGGATGAAATGATGCATAGGTAAGCGATGCTTTTTGTTTTCCTCCCATGTTTATATAGATGTGGTGCAACTGTTAGAATGCACAAGTTAAGAAAGGTTGTGATGACATTTTAAATGTGGTGAGAATATNATATACATGAGAAACTAACATTTTGTTTGGTTGTGTAAAGAATGACTTGCAGGAAGAAAGAGTCTTGGATATGGAAATATTCCAAGCCCATAAGGAAGATTGATTTTTTGCTAAGATAAACTACCATGGGGAGGGAAGTCCCATTCTTGTGAATCCGGTTCTATGCGGAACAGATATGAAAATAAAAGAAGAAATTGGAAAATCTGTGGGTGACAGATTTGTAATAAAATTATGAAATTTAGAATTGTGATGATGTCTCATGAATTTTGTATAATTGTGATACATGTGAGAAGAAAATATCTGTCCAGAAAGGACATATGAAGGCTATCAATCTGAAAATCATGAAGGAGGTCACTGTTGAGCCATGAGAACCCCGTGGTAAGCCATGATCGCTTGGAATATGTTGTGTTGAGGTAACACAAGCCGGAGGGATGCCTCGATAGATCAATTCTGAGGGACACCTTGAATGTAAGGATCGATAAAGTCTCTGGGATTATTCTTGTGCGAGAAAACCTTGGAAAGGAAAGATGGATCACCTGAGGAACTGTATAACAAAAAAGGGGATTCCTGAGCCTCGACCTGGAGGGTGAGTTACCGCAAGGAAGAGAAGACTCTGATAGTTCTTGTAAACTATTGATTGGGATCATGCACACAATGGGTATGTCAAGGGAAAAAAATGAGCCTATATAACAAGACAGTCATGTGGATACAAATCCACAAACTATGAAGACAAGTATTGTGCTAGATTATGAAATTTTCCTAGAAATTTTATGCAACAGAAAAATGTTTTCGCATGAGACTATGATTAATGTGCTTGTTGTACAAGAAATATTGAAGGAAGGTGACGAAGATTAAGAGTCTGAAAAAGGACCTGACGGAGAAAGAAGGTCAAGACTTTTGAAATGGATGAATGAGAAAGGCATGACATGTGTTACTGAGAAAGAACACCAAGGACGATGTTCCTTTTAAGGGGGAGGGGATTGTAACACCCATGTTTCCCCCAACTTGTAATTAATAATTAATTAGGATTACCATGTTGTGGCATGAGAATAATGTAAATGTATTATTGTTTGAATTTCCAATAACTGACAGTGGGGATGAAGCCTTGAAGTACTGGCCATGATATCACTAGAGGAAATAATGTGAAAATTATAAGAGAGGGCTCATTATGTTGAATGACCCCAAATTTCCCTTGTTGGGAATAATAAACCCCCATCTAGATCCCAAGGAGAGAAATCAGTTAATGAATAAAGGACTAGTGGTTGAATAATCAACCACCCCCATGAATGGAAGCATGATCTGGCTGAGGAGACAAGAAGATGTCAGCCCAAAGTAACACAGAGTCCTGTAGACCCAGGTTGAATCGAGTTTCTTTTTGATAGAAGGAATATGATAGGTCCATAACCTTCCAAGGAGGATATAGGCAAGGGAAGACAAGGGAGAAGACACACCGAGGATGAGGCATGCGGGAGAGGCTCTGTAGAGAGAAGGAGAGACACGAGACCACATACAGAGAAGAGATGAGAACGTGTGAGGCTCTCAATCTAAGAAAAATATATTTTAGAATATTATAGGAGAACGCGACTCAAGTAATAGATTGAGAGCTTGATGTTGAGGAGGCATCTGATAAACCTCGCAGAGACTGTGATAGAGAAAGAACCTACCATAGATTGAGAAAGTTCCCTAGTGATATCATGGCTTCGCACGGGGGTGGCCAGAGCGCTAAGAATGAATTCCTCTAAGCCAGTGGTTGGGTGGAAAGGAGAACACCCACAGTCAAACGATTGGTGATTGATTGTAATAGATAAGTATTTTTATGCCCTCTATACTAGAATTGAATTGCATGATTTGATTATATGTAAAGGTGATAACTTGTGCCTTGCATGCAATATATGATAATGGTGTTTACTGTCCTTCTGTAAAATCTTGTGTTTGATTGGATGTAAAGCAATAATATTGACCTCTGGGCCGGTTGGAAAGACCCTCAAGGTTCTTTCCCCAGGGAGTTACCTCACATTTCCATAGTTGGAGAAGACTTCTTGGGACTTCCACAATCTTGGTAATTCCACGAGATTACCCTGCCCTGTTTCAGAACTTAATTTTCTATGAACTAAGAAGGTGCTTCCTTCAAACTAATATCCTAAGAGACTGTAGGCTCACACCCACATCCTTAACCAAATCTCAGCTAAGAGTAGATATTATAGCCCAATATTCATCAGAGGGTCCATATGACCAGGGTCTGGCAACCCTGCTCTAGTCTGAAAGGAGCTAGCTCTTAATGGCTTCGGAGCTCCGGGAGCTTGAAGCTCTGGGATGTTAAACTTCATAACTATAAAAAACACTTGAATTTCAGAGTCATGAAATCTTGTGAGTCGTTGATATAGGGAGTCTATTGGGGCCCCTTCTCGACCGTCCGATCAACTAGTGGAGGGTTTCGCATATGGTACTTTGGCAAAGTCCCACTTTGGTAGAATGGAGTTGTCATAGCATCAAAAACTTCAAATACCATAGTTACTAATTGATGAGAGGCATGGATATGGAATCCACTGGGAGCCACTCTCAGCTGTTAGATTGAGTCTAGTGAGGGAGTAACACTAGGTACTTTAGCAAAGTCCCACTCCATGGGAATGGAGATGGTGATGAAATAGGTTATCGTCGGAGCACTGAAGGCTGGAGTGATGTATTGAGATGATGTCACTAAAGGTGACATATACCCCGAGTGGGCAAGCCACTTGTCATCCTGATCTGGAACCTTCAAAGATCTCATGGGTCAATAAGACCTCAACAGGAGGCGCTAATTGATTGGGATACATGTCACCCTTGCCCTCTGCCAAGTATCTTATAGTGGAGTCACAAATTAACGAGATTCATCGATCTGAAGGGACTTCGGGACCGCTCGTGATCCTTTTATATAGATGGTGGTCAGTTTGACACTGACCTACTATGGGAGAAAACTGGAGACTACATGACCAAATCCCCGAAGGTCGAAGTGACGAAGTGATGGGGACCGTTGATTTGAGGGAACATTATATCCCTCTATGATCATTGGATCTACTCCATGGTCAATTCAGCATTGACTACTCTAGGATAAAGAAGAAGTTTACACCATGAAACCCCATTGATCCAAGGGTTACATGGACATACCTTGGCCGTGAGATCGAAGGGCATGAAATATGATCAATCTGGAGTGACGAGGCATAGTGTTGTCACCCAGGGTGACATGGACCCAAGTTTTACATGCCATGTGTCACCTAGATTCATGCGTATCACATAACCTATAGACCCACTGATACGTGACATGTGTCACCCTTTGAAGGGGCCATGCGTCATTAATGCCTCATCCACATATCACACCTAACACTCACTGCTTGGTCCATTTGCCAGGAGGATCATGAGGGACCCACCTATATTTTCCCTCGTATTTAATACGTCACCACATGCGAGAGTGGACCCTTCGGGAGTATAGGAATTCGAGACTCTGGAGGTTTGGATTATGGTGTCGAGGATAAGTCAAAAGGGCTGAAGGTCATATCCACGTGGAGAGACTCCCGATCCCTTAGGAACCTCAGGATTTCGTAACTCTGAAAGACTTTAGGTGTTAGAACGCATGTTCCCAACGGGCCCAAAGGCCAGAGATACGTGGAAATACCTAGGGAGTTTAGAACTCCAGAGGTTTCATGCAAAGACAGAAAAAGGGGCGTTCGACACCGAAGCGTTGAACGTTGAATTCCTCGCTGGCCTGTGTGTTAGACAAATATTGAGTCTAGTCATGGGATTATACGGTGGATGGACTTCCACCATGGATGTAGGAACTTGGAGACAATACGTGTGAGGTGGATACACGTGGGGGCCAAATGGCGTTTGACCAATAAACGTCGGAAGAACTTGGGAAGGGCGTATCTACCAGTTCGGAGCTTGGATTTGAGTGTGGAGGCAGTGGTTGGAGAGTTCTAGGTGAGAAGGACGTGATAGAGATCCCAGAATTAGGATTTCAGATAGCTAAGGAAAATAAAATTATGATTCCCCACCCCTTAAAAGAGAATTTAGGGGTCGGGTGTGTTATAGAATCTGTATATCTCTTGGTTTGGTTTTTCATGGTGGTAATATTGTGAACTGTTGAATTGATTCTTCTAAGAAAGGTTGTTGGGTTTTCTCTCAATGATTGAGTTTTCCAGGATACACTCTTGTGTTCTTGTGTCTATTGTGCATGGTTAATATTTATAGATCTTGTTATTTCCGCTGCATTGTTGTAGTTGTGATTTTCAGTGTATAGTTATTCTATAATAACAGTGGTATGAAATTAAATATTATTTTGAAATCATAAGGAAATAACTATCAATATCTGAAAATAAAAAAAAATCAACACTTTTACCTCTTCCAAAAGGAAGAAAACTTGTCAAATATAAATGGGTATATAGTGTTGATGTTTTGGTAGTTGTGGGCGATATTCCCTCCTAGAAAAAATTTCTTAGAGAAGAAGAATATTTCAAGAAGGAAGACCATTGAATAGTTTAAGAACACCTTGGAAAAGAATAAAGTAGAATAGAAGACCACAAAAGAGAAGGAGGCCAATAAGAAATAATAATAAAGTGGAAATATAATTTCTAGGAAGAGAAGTCGGCCCTCAGAATTAATAAAGTAAATTGAAGACCTAGAATAAGAATTTGGCCCTAGAAATGCACCCATATTATTAAAAATACAAGTCTAGTTCAGTTCATTTGTACAACCACACAGTTCTCCTTCTGCAGTGCACACTAGGCAGTTGCAGTTGCAATTTCTCTATTTCCGGTTTCTGGTTCTCTTGGAGAGTGCACCCCACTTGGGGAAGGATATTCTTGGTGGTTCTTGGTGATCTCTCTAGTGCACTACCTATGGAATAATTTAACTAAGGTTGTGTGGTGCTTCCTAGTTTCTTTGTGCCAGTTGAATTTACCAGTTGTGTCAGTTCTGTAGTGCACTAGTGATGTGCCTATCTTGCGCCAGTTCTTTGGTGACTTAGTTTTCAACCCTTGCTATGGTTTGAAAAGAAGAAGAGATAAGTATTTGGTTCTTCATTGTTGGTTTTATCTTGTGATTAGAGCCTTTTCATGGTTGTATTGGAATGTTCTCTCTAAGAAAATTTGGTTGGTTTTTTTCCCGAGTTTGGGGTTTTCCCAGAATAATTCATTGTGTCTTTGTGTGCTTGTTTATCTGCTACTTATATATTTCAGTATATGATTATTGAATATTAAAAGAAGATAAATTCAATGGTAAATATAATGTTAATGAAACTAATGAAAATCTAACATGGTTTCAAAGTGTTATCACACAAGTTGTAGGTTGGGAAAAGCCCGACCCAACCACTAAAATGGAAACAAATTAGATAGAACCTACTCACTGTCACCTTAGGTAGGTTTTCCCATCACTTTAGAGGTGAGGTAGTCACCTCAAGGGGGGAATATCGCTGACCTAGGGGGGATTGAGATGAAGAAAGTGATGTATGTACGGATACCCCTAAATTTCAAGTTTCTATATGGAAAAGGGAACTTGGAAATGATTTTAGAGGGTTTCTTAGGGTTTCCAATGATTTGAGTAACCTGCCAAGAGTAAATACCTGCCTGAGACATAATGAAAACCAAGTATATGATATAATATGTTAGGTGGACAAGAAATTTAATCTTGTTGTCCCTAATTGCAGCAATAATCAGTTATATGTATCAACATATAAATATAATAAGAGCTATGAAATAAGTGCTAAAAGTCCAATTGAATAAGCAAGAGACAAGCTAGTAAAGGCTAGTTCAACTCAACAAATGATAGAGTAAGACTTTAGCACAAAAGAAAGGATTTAAAAAAAATATTAATGTAGATATATTTATCATCATTATGGTTTTAGAAAACCAGCCTTATAAAAAAAAAATCAGCCAATGAAATCACCTCAAACTAGCTCAAAAAGTGTGTTGGGGTTAGTAGTTTGTTAGGGCAAAGTTATAGCAAATTCCTAGTGTTAGTTTAGGAGTTATCTAGGGTTATAGAGTTATATTTATGCAGACCTAAAGGATGTAGTTTATTTTTGTAGAAACAAGAATTTTTAGTGGGTGAAAGAGGACGCCTCAATGAGGCAAGAGAGCCTAAGGATCAAAGAACAAAATCCAAGTGAGAGAACTTCAGAACCTTAACTTTTCACATTTACCAAGGCAACAATTTATTTATCCAATGCAACAAGTGATGAATACTTCCTTTAATGGTTGGGTTAATGGAGTCAATAAAATGATAATCTATAGGTACTACCTTCCTTGGGGGTGTAAATTGTCTTACTCCCCAAGGCAAGTATCCCTAGCTAAGATTTAGACTAAGAGGGTGTGTGCACTTATACTTCTCTTAGTAAACCCTTACTAAATAAACAATACTTAAGTAAAATTATGATGGAGGCTAATGTGTGGGTGTATTCCCTTATACTTCTCACCTAGATCTATCAACAATCAGCCTTGACTTGAAACACAAATGATAACACAAGCATATTTTCCTACCAATTCAAGGAAAAGATGCTAAGATAAACCACCAAAATAGAAAGAGAAAATCCTTCCAAGTCTAGAGCATACCTCCACCAACCAATAACCAAGAAATATATCCACACACAAGAGAACAAGATACAAATAGCCAAAGATAGCGAAAAATTGCGTCCAAGGCCTCTCCAAATGGGAGATATATGATTCAAACTGAGATCTTATGATATCTATTTATACAAAATGTCTATCACATACTTTGTCCACATTAGCAAGGGTAAAACATAAGATAAGGGTTCCACAACCCTTATCTTACCCCTTGAAACAAAATAATATTAAACAATTCACTTAAAACTCACTTTTACATAAAAGAAACCCTAGAATAAGGTGGCGTCGCCCCTTTAGGGGATGTTTTGGTGCTTTGAAGAAGTTGTTGGCATAGTAGATGCATGGATATGCCTCCAAATGCCACTTTTCACTCATCCAAGTTCTCTCTTGATGGTCTTCAAACTTCCTTCCTTCAAAATTTTCCACATGTCATCAAACTACACCTTCACCACCAACCCCTGTCCCTCTAGGTGATGTCAAGCCTCCAAAGGTGACGTTTTTCCTCTCCTAGGAAAAACATTTGGCATGTAAGGGATAGTTCATGTCATCCATTATATCTTCTATGCCTCCAAAGGTAAATCTATGTTATCTGGCATGCGGGGCCTTGGAAACCAACCAGTGGGATTCAAGCCCAAGCTAGGTTTGTTCTTCCAAAATTGTCCACCAGCTAGGTCCTTCAAAGACAAATAAGCATGCCCTCCAAGGATATCAAGTCAAAATATCATGGTGAGTAAATAAAATCAATAAATGATCCACCTAATCATGTGCATCAAATATTACCCGGTCAAACAAGTAAGTGCTAAAATACATTATGCAACTTTCCAAGGTTGGGTATGGGAGGGTTGACATGGTTTCCTATTGGGTATGTCTTTCCCTATTTCAAGGAGTGTTTTCCAAGTGATCCCTATATAAGCCATGTTAAGTATATGAAGTGGTTATGGATCAATACTCACTGAGCATGGGGTTCATGACATACAAGGGGTTGTAGTGTCTCATTCATGGGTGCCTATGTAGAGGGTGTGTGGCACCTTTGTTTGCAATGCACTTTTTCCAAGTCCATCGTCTTTCCATTCTATGTTTATTTCATGTTTTAAAGGATGGGTTGAAATCCACTGCCCTGGCGTGGTGTCCATATAATGACAATGCCACTCACAAATACCTTGTGGAAATGAGAAGGTTGGCTCATGATGAGACCCCCTTTCTCTCATTTTTGTAACTGAGAAACACTATCCTGGATTGGTGGCCAGATGATGGCAATGCCATACGACTAGATACCCATGATAATGATAGGTCAGCTCGTGATGAGAGCTCCTATCCTCCAACTAACCCCCTAAGTATTCACTATCATTTATTCTTGTGGGTCCCCCTTTTCTTACAAAGAAGTGTTTCATTTATTTCTCAAGGGATCCCTTGGAAAAACATCAGGAAGGTTTATATATATCATCTTTTATCTTTTTATCCAACAACAATCCCTCCGGGCCTTCAAACCATTCTTCCCATGGAATGAGGGGAAACCCCTTCTTTGATCAATACACCCTAAAATCCCAAGAGAAAAGGAAATGGGGTATTTTAGGTGATGGAAAGTGGTAAGTATGGATGGGAATGGTACGATGGCTCTTCAAGGGAGTTCCTAGTATCAAACTCATTCTAGAGGAAGACCACTTACTAGGGCACAATGTCAGCCACCAAGGTGAAATGGGGAAAAATGCATAATGTCCAAGCATATGTCATGAAATCTAAAGCATTCTAAGATACAACATACTTAAAATGCCTCAAATATTGAAATGACACCCGCCATAATACCTGACTTGTACCTCATGGAGCAAGGCCCAATGCCTTTAGGAAACCAACTGGTGTGGTGGAAGCACTAGAAAATGGATCAAAAGTGGTGATGGAGAGGGCTTCTATATGTGCAAGTGGACACTTTTGGTCATGTAGTCTCTCAACACTCCATATATGCAACCCGAGGGCCTCAAGACACAATCTCCTTAGTTATCCCACAAAATGGGGATAACATCTGGCTCCTACTTGGGGACATGTGCTTATCGTAGAGTGCATGAGAACCACAACATATCCTGGTAGACCGTTTCCTACACTGAAACAAAAACCATCAAGTATAGGGTGGTTCTATCACCCTTTTTCCATATACATAGAAATCCACACAAAAACTAATCTAGAAAATAAAATTTTTGCATTTTTCAAAAATTTCTAAAATAAGCATGAAATCAATATGCAAGTAGATAAAAATGAAAAATGAAATGCATATAAACTAATAGGAGAAATCAAGATGCAACTGCAGGAAATCAAAATTACCTACCTACTTACCTGGGGCCTTGGGGCCCTAAATATCAGGTGATGGGTGATGTCAGGTGAAGTCATACAACCAGTGCAACCAGTTGATCATCTCATCAAGGTATCTACCCCTATTCTTAATTATGTAAAAAAACAAAGATAAGTCAAACATATAATGATCATGAGCATAAATAGATGTATAATCAAGCGTAAAATGAAACTCATGGATATGGGTGGGAGGAAATCATGCTAGCAAGAATATCAACTCTGATCATGTAAGAAATCTTGCCTGAAGTTATAGCCACAAGCTCGATCAATCCATCTTTGAAGGGGGATACTATTTGTATACTAAGGCTCATCTTCATCCTTGTGAAGATGATCGTTTCTTCCTGAAGATCGAGAAGACATGATAGGTCCCAAGAAGACCTCATGATTTTCCTAAGAAGAGGAAATGAGGTAAGGGACATGCTCAGGTCTAGGAAGATAAACGTGTGTTGTCTTTATCTTCAAATGCATATAGAAGTCCTCAATATGAAAGTACTTCCTCTTTGTAGAATGATCCTCTAATCGCTCTGAGGTGGCCATGTCTTGGTATTCCTCCAAAATTGAGGATGAAAGTGGATGAGAGTCCCCGAATAAATCTGTAATCGTGTCATCATTAGGATCACAAACATATCAATAAGATATGCATGAAAACTAGTTCTCTGAAGATGAGAACTCAAAACCCTTTTCTTTAGGGCTACCCTCAATATCGTAAATGAGGTCTTTATAAAGCATGAGTTGACCAAACCCCACCTATGTCTTCCAGTCTGTATGAAAGTGTATATATGCTCATAAACCATATCCAAAGGTTCTTCCATAATACCATCAACATGACTGAGAATGAACATCTCTTTGTCTTTGTGTGCATGAAGGACAAAGGCTAGGGTGACTTCAACTAGATCTTCAATTTCTTCATCATTGAGACTAATTTCTTCTTCAACTTCATGCACAGGAGGAAATCAAGGTTGGAAAACCTCACCTTTATCAAGCGGGAGAAAATATAATGATGTCTCAACATGTTGTGATTCCTCAAAATTATTCTTTCTTCTTATGGACATCCCCTCCATCGCCTCTTCATCACAAGAGGATTAATCCTTAGTGAATAGTGCTTTGCTCGATTTTATTCAAGTGGATATATCATATCCAAGGTTTCCTCCAATACTTATTCACTTCTGAAGTCATGGAATAAAGTATCATCAAGAGATTCGAAAGGATCATAACTCATCATGTTATCTACCTGATGTGTAGGAGGAAAAGAGGCTTGGATGTCTTCATCAAATGGAAGGGAAGATATGAGTATTTCATCTTCATTAAATGTCTCATTCAGATCTTCAACATGAGAAAATGCATCGGGATCTTCTTGATAAATTTATTCATATGTATGTTCTTCGAGCACTTCTTCATCTTCAAGGGAAGGAAATAAATCTTTTATACGATTCATCATTTCCTCAACAGCCTTTTCCTTTTCCATTTGTAGAAGTGCCCTCTTTGAGGCATGCCAAGTTCTAGATGAGGGTTCATCCCATGGTGCCATATTTCCATTGATTGAAAAGACACCTCAATGGAGTCGCTAAATGATATCAAGAATCATCAAAGGATGGAAAGGGATAAGGTGGGTTCTTGGAAGGTGGAGTCACCAGATGAGATTCAAGAAGATCTCATCAAGGGTGTAAAGGGAGCGTCCCTTGGGTGGAGTCGCTAGGAAATCTAGGGAAAATTCTTTGGGATGGCTTGCCAAAGTGTCGTTAGGGTTCGAAAGAGGATTCAAAATCCTCCCCAGAAACGGTGCCAAAATGTTATCGAACAAGTTGTAGGTTGGAAAAATCTCGACCCAGCCACTAAAATGGCAACAACTTAGAGAGAACCTTCCCACTGTTACGTTAGGTAGGTGTTCCCATCACTTTAGAGGTGAGTTAGTCACCTCAAGGGGGGAATCTAGGTGACCTATGGGGGATTGAGACAAATAAAGTGATGTATGGACGGATGCCCCTAATGGTCAAGTTTCTATATGGAAAAGGGAACTTGGAAATTATTCTAGAGGTTTTCTTAGGGTTTCCAATGCTTTGAGTAACTTTCCAAGAGTAAATATCTGCCCGAGACACAAGGAAAACCAAGTATATGATATAATATGTTAGGTGGAAAAGCAAGTTAACCTTTCTGTCCCTAATTGCAGCAATAATCAGTTATATATATCAGCATATAAAAGATAATAAGAGCTGAAAAATAAGTGCTAAAAGTCCAATTGAATAAGCAAGAGACAAACTAGTAAAGACTAGTTTCAACTCAATAAACGATAGAGTAATACTTTAGCACAAAAGAAAGGTTGTCACAAAAATATTACTGTAGATATATTTATCAGCCTTATGGATGTAGCAAACCAAGCCTTATAACATAAAAATCAGCCAATTAAAATCACCTCAAAGTAGCTCAAAAAGTGCGCTAGGGTTAGTAGTTTGTTAGGGAAAAGTTATAGCTAATTCCTAGGGTTAGTTTAGGAATTATCTAGGGTTAGAGAGTTATATTTTTGCATACCTAATGGATATAGGTTATTTTTGTAACAACAAAAATTTTTAGTGGGTGAAGGAGGATGCCTCAATGAGACTAGAGAGCCTAGGGCTCAAAGAACAAAATCCAAGTGAGAGAACTTCAAGACCTTAAATTTTCACATTTACCAAGGCAACAATTTATTTATCCAATGCAACAAGTGATGACTAGTTCCTTTAATGGCTGGGTTAATGGATTAAATAAAAGAATAAGTTAGAGTTACTACCTTCCTTGGGGGTGTAAATCCTCTTACTCCCCAAGGCGAGTATCCCTATCTAGGGTTTAGACTAAGAGGGTGTATGCACTTATACTTCTCTTAGTAAACCCTTGCTAAATAAACAATACTTAAGAAAAATTATTATGGAGGCTAAGGTGGGGGTGTATTCCCTTATACTTCCCACCTATCTCTAGCAACAGTCAACCTTGACCTGAAACATGAATGATAACACAAGCATATTTTCTTACGAATTCAAGGAAAAGCTCTAAGATAAACCACCACAATAGAAAGAGAAAATACTTCCAAGGATAGCACATACCTCCACCAACCAATAACCAATAAATATAGCCACACACAAGATCACAAGAGAAAAATAGCCAAAGATAGAGAAAATTTCATTCCAAGGCCTCTCCAAATGGGAGAGATATGATTTAAAATGAGATCTTATGATCTCTATTTATACAAAATTTCTATCACATAGTTTGTCCACATTAGCGAGGGTAAAACATAATATAAGGGGTCCACAACCCTTATATTACCCCTTGCAACAAGACAATATTGATAAATTCACTTAAAATTCACTTTTACATAAAAGAAACCCTAGAATAAGGTGACGCCACCCCTTTAAGGGGGATTTTGGTACTTTGAAGAAGTCGTTGGGGTATTAGATGCAAGGCTAGGCCTCCAAAGGCCACTTGTCGCTCATCCAAGTCCTCTTTTGATGGTATTCAAGATTCCTTCCTTCAAAATGTGCCACATGTCATCAAACAACACCTTCACCACCAAACCCTAGCCCTCTAGGTGACATCAATCCTCCAAAGGTGACGTTTTTCCTCTCTTAGGAAAAATGTTCAGCATGTAAAGGCTAGGTCATGCCATCCATGATGTCTTATAGGCCTCCAAAGGTACATGTCTGTCATTTGACATTTGGGCCCTTGGAAACCAATCTGTGGAGTTAAATCCCCATGCAAGCCCAAGCTAGGCTTGTTCTTCCAAAACTTTCCACCAACTAGGTCTTGCAAAGAGAAATAATCACACCCTCCAAGGATCTCAAGTCAAAATATCATGGTGAGTAAATAAAATCAATAAATGAGCCACCTAATCATGTGCATCAAAGATTACCCTGTCAAACAAGTAAGTGCTCAAAGACATTATGCAACTTGCCAAGCTTGGGTATGGGAGGGTTAACCAAGTGTCTTATTGGGTAGATATTTTCGTAGGTCAAGGAGCATTTCCAAAGTGATCCCTCTCTAAGACATGTGTAGTAGATGAAGTGGTTATGGATCCAAACTCACTAGGAATGGGGTTCATGACATACAAGGGGTTGTAGTGTCTCATTCATGGGTGCCTTTGTAAAGGGTGTGTGGCACCTTCGTTTGCAATGCACATTTTTCAAGCCCATCCTCTTGCCATTATTTTTTTCTTTCATTTTTTAAAGGACAAGTTGAAAGCCAATGTCCTAGAATGGTGTCCAAATAATGATAGTGTTGCTCACAAATACCTTTCGGAAATGATAAGGTTGTCTCGTGATGAGACCCCCTTTCTCTCAGTTGTGTAACTGAGAACCATTACCCTGGCTTGGTGGACAGATGATGAAAATGCCATATATATAGATACCCATGATTATGATAGGCCATCTTGTGATGAGACCTACTATCCTCCAACTAACCCCCTAAGCATTCACTATCATTTATTCTTGTGGGTCCCCCTTTTCTTACAGAGAAACATTTCATTTCTTTCTCAGGGGATCCCTAAGTAGAGCATCTGGAAGGTTTATATATATAGTCTTTTATATTTTTCTCCAACAAAAATCCCTATGGGCCTTCATCCCCTTCTTCTCATGGAATGAGGGACAACCCCTTCTTGGGTCAATACACGCTGAAATCCCAAGAGACAAGGAAATGGGGGGTTTTTAGGTGATGGAAAGTGGTAAGTATGGTTGGGAACAATACAATGGATCTTTAAGGGAGTTCTTAGTAGCAAACCCATTCCCGAGGAAGACCACTTACTAGGGAACAATGTCGACCACCAAGGTGAAACAGGGAAAAAGGAAAAATGTCCAAGCATTTGTCATGAAATCTAAAGTAGTCTAAGATACAACATACTCAAAATACCTCAAATATTTAAATGAAACTCACCATAATACCTGACTTGTACCTCATGGAGCAAGGCCCGGTGACTTTTAGAAGCTACTTGGTGTGGTGGATGCGCTAACAAATGGATCAAAATCAGTGACAGAGCGAGCTTCTGTATGTGCAAGTGGACATTGTTGGTCATGTAGTCTCTCGACACTCCATATATGCAACCTGGGAGCCTCAAAAAATGATCTCCTTAGATATCCTACAAAAAGGGGATAACATAGAGAAAGTTTCCTTCATAATAGTCTAACCACTCGGAGAAAGATCGTAATATTTTTCGTTGCAGTTTTCAACTGCACAAACCTAAACTTGTCAAGCTCGATGAACACTTATCATAAAGTTGTTAGGAAAAATTCCATCATGGATGAACTAACCTTTCCCTAGCACACCTACTATAGCTCTCAAATTGGCCTTCCATCAAATTTGAATTTTTTTGGGTTTTAGGCTTGTTGACATTTTCTTGGACATTGAACCTTTTGATTCAGATCTCTAACTTTTTCTTGTTGTTGATTTAATGTATCAGATTAGAAGACAAAGTTGGATGGTGCACTTGTATGCAATATGATGGTGTTTGCATGAGACGTACACTTGAAAAAAGTGATAGTAGATCCAAAGGGATCTTACATCTAGTGCACACAGAGGAATCTCAAGAGTTGGAGGCAATAGTGACGATGTCTCCTACAATATAAAACAACTCAAATGGGACAACAAAAACTAGACTCCAGGTTTTCATCTTAGGTTTGATATTTTATACTATTGCATCCTAAGTGTTGTAACTAGAACACCAGTCTTTAGAGTTCTATTGCTTCTATTTCTATCAAACGTTTAATAACACTTGAATATTGTTGGTATTATGATCATTAAGTAAAAGCTCATTGTTCAGTATTAATGATGCACTAGTTTACAAGATAAATTGATCTCCTTTAGGAGATGTTCTTAGTTGTTGACCTTGTTCCAGACAGGGTATCTTTTAAATTCCACGGAGATTTTGTTGTTCATGTTTCTTGTTTTGGGTAGGTTACCATGGAGGAATGATTGGTCACAAAAATGGAAGAGTGTTATTCTTATTTATTCTTATTGTATTTTTTGGCTCTTGTTCTAGGTAGGTCACAAGTGATATATCTAAGAAGGAAGCTATTGTGACGATTGTTCATGTTCTTGTTTTTATTATTAATATAAGAGTATTATTCTTGTGTGTTGTTTTCCCGTGTTGTTTCTCTTGTTCTAATAAGGTCACAGGTGATAACTCTGAGAGGGAGATATAGTGATGATTGTAGGAGGAAACATATTATATGGTATCTAGTTTGAGACATGGAGCAAACTATCTAGATAAGAAGTTGTATACACGAGTATATACATCCATGTACCAAATAAGAAGAGGATGATGTTAAAACCTTCTAGCAAGGAGAATAAGGATCCGAAGATGACCATACAAATCCCTCTATCTCAKTTGATCACTCTTCAAATCATCAGGAAGAGTCGGTAGAGCCCGAAGGGCCTATCCAAAATCATTGCAATGACCAGGAAGAGACAAACATGGTCTCATGATACTTTGYAGGATGCAAATGGGATACATATATATGGCATTGATGAGCCATATCATGAGGAGGAGCTGATGGCTCCACTAGTGGTGAGGCAGACGACCCCACCAAGTACCAGTTTATAAGGAGCTAGAGTTCATAGGGAGTTATCCCTCAGGATCCAGTAGGGAGGAGAAGCCTCCTCAGGACAATTCATAGGAGATCATACTTCAGAGGAGGTCAACACATGAAAATGGTGTAGATGGCTCCAAAGATTATATATACTGATAGGGAGTCAATATTTAGAGGGAGCATGTAGACTCAGAGTGAGACTGATCTCAAAGAGAGTTAGTAGCTTAGAGACTTTCATTCAGAAAGTATTCCTCCTCATATTCAAGTGGGGTAGAGAGACGTCTTCCAAGAATGATATACAAACGACATGAGTTGAGGAGGATAGATCATAGCTTCATAGGCTTCTAGGAGACATGATATATCMTGGGAGGATTCCCTTGTTTCATTATACTTTTCTATAGTGACAGAGGAGGAATCCAATCAAAAGGCATGGGATATGGATTTTGCCTTGGTTCTGAGACCAGAAGGGAAGTCAGTGGTGATTTCCAAGTCGATCTACAAGATCAAGAATGATGCATATGACATCATAGAGATGTACAAAGATTGATTTGTGGCCAGAGTATTCTCCAAGCAAGAGGGAGAATATTATGACAAGACACTTTCTCCAGTAGCCAGAATAATTGTACATAGAGAAGCCACAATATACATGAGAAGGAGTCTCATGTCTGGATATTGAAGGAAGATTTTTACGAGCTTAAGGAGGCACCCAAGGCATGATATTCTATATCAGATATTTATTTGATGAGCTTGGGTATGGTTTCCCATTGATCCTGTATGTGGATGAAATTTTTCTTATGGGGTATGACAATCTTACAGATGGGTGCAAGAGAGAACTCACTTTAGAGTTTGAAATGAAGGATCTGGATTTGATGGGATTGGAGGTGTGGCAGAGACCAGATGATATTTTCCTTACCCAAGGAAAATATACAGTTGATATCTTGTAGAGATTCAGAATGATGGAATGCAATCCCATGGCCCCACCAATGGTGACGAATATAAAGCTCTTGAGTGATTCATCTTCAGATTTGCTGGATCTCACAATGTACAAAAAAATTATTGGATCCTTGATGTACTTGGTTAACATCGGGCCGGATATATGTTTTTCAAGTAAACATATTGAGTCATGATGTAGGAGCATCGCTCCACCTCATCAATGCCATCAAGGAAACACATCAACACACAAGGAGGAATGGGTTCCAAGGAAAGAGAGGTACCAACCCTCTCATTTTGAACCCAATTTAATTTTTTTAATGCAATTAAATGTAATTTAAGTCTGTAAGGATTAAGGAAATTTGAGCCTATGTCTTTGTATAGGCTGAGTTATTGTAATAGATAGGTTTTCTTTTAATGGTTGAAAGTAGGAGGGATCTAGCTCTGATTAAGACTAGATTCCCATTGAATGTAATTCAATGCAATTCGATGTGAGTAGGTGGATGGGCGAAAGGCTCGAGGAGCCCCTCTTTTGTAAAAGATCTTTGTTTTCAAAATTGATAAGTGTTATGAGTAGTTGAGCGAGGAGAGAGCTCAAGAGAGGAGAAGAACAAATAAGACTCTGTAGTAGTCCAACCTTTGTAAATCTTGTACAGAAGAATTCAGATATAATACAAAAGAAGTTGTTTCTACATATGATGTGTTTGTGTTTTTATATGTGTTGAATGATTATTTTATGAATGTGTTTCTGTATTCATTTATTTATGTTGTAGATGTATGAAAATATGTTACATTTGTAGGTTTAGATAGATTTCTCTATCTGTAGATTTATGAGGAGTTCTGGGCTCTTAGGCTTGTGCAAGTAGTGCACACGAGAGTGTTGAAAACTCTGTGAAGCTAGTGAAAGGAATGAACTTGAACTCTGTTGTGAGTTCTAAGAAAGAGCCTACCATATGGGCACACCATAATCATTATGAATTTCAGAAGGAGTAGTGTCAGGGAAGGCCTATCAGAGTTACTGAACACTCTGATAGCTAGTTGAAGTAGAAGGAGGACCAGAGTTACTGGACACTTTGAGGGCTCTGCAAAGAGTGCATTGAGTAGGTGTAAGGAGTGTGCGAGAACTCTGTTTCAAGTTCTAGGAGAATATTTCCAAGAGGGAAAAACATAAGGAAAATATCATGAGGAGTAGTGAAAGCCTACACAAAGATCATGAGGATTGTGCAAGTGAACATACAAAGTTCAGGTTTTAGGAGGTAAGTGCAAGGAGTGCACAAAGCTAAATACATTGATAAAGTGTTGGAAAATCTCAAGAGGATGAGCATAGAGTGCTAGTAGAGAACAATAATTACTTGGAAGGAACGAAGAGTTGAGACCCTTAGGATTTAAGTAAGTTGAATGCTCAGAAGAAATAGCACAAGAGTGTGCAAGGTCTCTACAAAAAGTGAAAAAGGTCGAGAACAGTCCAAGTCTCGGACTATGAGAAAAGTGCAAAGAGTGCGCCAAAAGTTGGGTGGATTCAAGTTAACAAAGATCAGGAGAGATAGTTCCATTGAGAACATAGTCTCTTCAAGGTGTGTAGAGGAGGGGAACCCTTCCAGTTCCAGTTTGCAGGAGAAGCACAGAGCATGCGCAAGTAAACTTATTTACAAGGTTCAAGCTCAGGAGAGGTAGCGCAGACCGAGGAGTCGAGGTTACTGAAGAAAATATTAAAAGGCTAAGCATTTGGAAATTTCAAATATCCTTCATCATAAGGGAAGAAAATCGTACATGGGAGAAGGAGATACAACTACCGTCGAATCAATTGTTAGAGTAAATCTGGATCGTTAGATTAGAGTCGAGCAGGAGGAGAAGTGTGCATAGAGGAGGATAGATCCCATCCATCAGATCTAGGCATGAGCTACAACAACCTTCTGATCAGGAGGTAAGTAACAAGGGATTTAACCCTTAGTATCCTTTGAACTTCAAAATTCTAGGGTTTTTCTACATTTAGGTGCAAAGGAGACAAGCCTCCCAAAGTCCTGAAGACTGAAATCAATCGGGACCATCCATTTAAAAAGGATGTGTGTCAACGAATTGTGCGTATCCAGGAGATCGACAATCCAAAATAATAGATGTACAAATCTCAGAGGACTCTCAAAGCTCCGAAGAGCCAAATTCCATCTGAACCATCCATTTGAGAGGGATAGATGTCACTAGATCCAAGAGTCTGGAGGTATGTAATTTGGAGGAAACAGGTCGAGGTGAGTCAAGAACTTTCGAAGAGCCGAGAGTCGGAGTAAATCTCAATTGTCGATTGAGACAAGACACATGGAGGGAAGATCTTAATCCTGCCATATCAACATTCGAAATATTATGGGTCGTTGATCTTGAAGGACACGTGGCATCATATCCATAGGTCTAGAAGTTTGTCACTACAGAGGAACATAGGGTAGCAAGGTGGAGGATTTGTGAAGCACCGAAGGCCAGAGTCCATCCTAGCTGTCCAATAGAAGGGACACATGGCATCAGATCAAGAGGTCCGAAGGTTTAAAACTCTGGGATATTTGGGGCATAGATTTGTGAAATCAGCCGAAGCCGGAGGCTCGAAGCATTGTGGGTCGTAGATCATAGGAGGATGGGTGGTAGAAAATATGGAGGTCCAACACTCTGGAAGAAATTTAGAGAAACGTTGATAGAGACTCCCGAAGGCTGGAATCAATCATAACCGTCCAATTGAGGAGGACACGTGGCACAAGATCTTGCAGTCCGGGGACTTGACGCTTCGATAACTTTGTGTTGTTGTGTAGGCAGATAAAAAATTTCAAAGTCCCGGAAGGAATTGTGGTCGTTGATCCATAAGAGGACACGTGGATGCAGGGTAATTCGTTCGGAGTTTCGACATCAGGAGATACAAAGAGTTGTGTGGTTTGATGATCAAAGGAAAATTGACAAAGGATGGAGACATAATCTGAACCATCGATTCAGTGGAAGAATAGGAACTGTCTGATCTGCTCCTTGTTTTGGAGATCGATAGTTCACGAAGGTTGAGTGTATGTTGGGTGTAGTTAAAAATCGTCGAAGCCCAAAATGAAATATGAGTTGTTGATCTATGGAGAGAGGATATTCGTGCGTTCCTCCTTTTCGACGATCGACACTTTACAGAAGTTGTGTGTATTAGATGCGTTCGGAAATCGTCAAACGTTGAAGCTCGAATTGCTGCCTTTTGGCTTGGCACTCGATCACATCCCTCGGTCATATACTATTTCTTCCGGAGTAAAAGGGGATAAGGCCAAATTCAATTTTTTTGAAGAAAGGGCTTGGAAAAAATCACTGAAGGATTGAGATAGTGCACTATTGACTAGAGCTTGGTCACAACCTTTGGTCATATGAGGAGTTCACTTGAGAAAGAGGGATAGGGGCCTAGAAACAGTTTAAAAAGAGAAGGGGTTTAGCAAGAGCTCGTAGGTTCAATATTTGGACCTACACAAGGAATTCGATGACCTATGAACATTAGCAGGGGTTTCAACAGAGCCCAAAGAGTTGATTCAACTCTCGATTAGAATGATCCTTGATGGAGAGGTCGAGTGAACCCTTGGTGAAGGAGGGGGTCTACATAAAGTTAGTACATGGTTGAACCTAGACATGTACATTGGATTGAAGTAAAACATATGTTGAGGTACTTAAGTGGTATGATTAGATATGGATTGAGATATGTCTCGGGTGTAGATGCGAAGCTGTAGGGATATACAGACTCTGACTGGGTAGGGAGTGCATTGGACCAGAAGAGCACATCAGGATGCTACTTCAGTCTGGGATCAAGTATGATCTCATGGTTGAGCAGGAAGTAGACATCAATGGAACTCAATACAGTAGAGGCAGAGTATATCACAACTAATGTGGCAAGCCATGAAGCAGTGTGGCTTTGAACGTTGCTTGCATGGATATTTGATCTAGAGTTGGAGAAAACTTTGATACATTGTGACAATCAAAGTTGTTTGAAGCATATAGAGATCAAATATCATTACATCCAAGACATGGTGTAGAGAGGAGTTTTGGAGCTCTAGTACATATCCACAGATGAGAAAATAACAAACATTCTCACCAAGCCTCTGTCTAGAGTGAAGTATGAGTACTTCAGAGACAATCTTAGCATGATGTAGAATGTCCACCCTCGTTGAGAGGGAGGTGTGTTGTTTATCCTCCTACCAGATAACCCCTCTGACCAAGGGTTCCCTAGATCAATCATGTGAGGTGGCTGAGGGGGTAATGCAATGCCAGATCCAATGAGAAAAGAAACATCACATGCATAGTCATGGAGACTATGGGAGTAACTTCATGCTACTATACGAGACTATAACTATGCCTGATGGCATGGTAGTACTAGTGTGCTACTAGTTGATTGTTGCATAGTTATAAAGATCATTTCCCATGACTATGGATGATGGAATGGTAATAGTTGTGTGATACTAGTTGATTGTTTCATAGTCATAGGGACTGAGACTATGATTATGGATGATGGCATGGTAGTATTTGTGTGCTACTAGTTGATTATTGCATAATCATAGACACTGATGGACTACATGGGGGTGGATTTTGTAGCTACCGGTCGATTGAAGGATATAACTATGCTTGATGGAATGGTAGTAGTTGTGTGCTACTAGTTGATTATTACATAGTCATAGAGTTTGTGACTATGCTTGATGTCATGGTAGTAGCTATGTGCTACTAGTTTATTGTTGCATAGTCACAAGATCATAACTATAGTTGATGTCATGGTAGTAGCTTAGTGCTACTAGTTGATTGTTGCATAGTTATGGAGACTATTGGACTCCATGGTAGTAGTCTTACAACTATTAGTGGATTTCGGATCATGACTATGGTTGATGGCATGGTAGTAACTTAGTGCTACTAGTTGATTGTTATGTAGTTGTGACAACATGGTGGCAGCTGTGTGCTGCTAGTTGATTGTTGGAGAGCATGGTCGTAGTTTAATGCTACTATTTGATTGCAACATAGTCATATGGAATATGGCATAGGATGGAGCTACCGATGCATGGTGGTATCCTTGGCGCTACTAGATGATTGTAGGGTAGTTAGTTACTTCTAGAAGAAAACATCGTGGAAGAATACCTCCCTAGATAAGAGGGAGTGTTGATGTTTTGGTAGCTATGGGAGGTATTACCTCCTAGACAAATTTTCTTAGAGAAGAAGAAGATTCCAAGAAGCAATACCATTGAAAAGTTGAAGAACACCCCGGAAAATAATAAAGTAAAAAAAAAGACCACAGAAGAGAAGTCGACCCACAAGAAATAAAAATAAAGTGGAAATATAATTTCCAGGAAGAGAGGTCAACCCACTGAATTAATAAAGTAAATTGAAGATACAGAATAAGAATTCAGCCCTAGATAGGTACCCAGATTAGTATAAATACAATTCTAGGTTAGTTCTTTGTACAACCACACACTTCTCCTTTTGCAGTGTGCACTAGGCAGTTGCAGCTGCAGTTTTGTTATTTCTGGTTTCTAGTTCTCTTGGAGAGTGTGCCCCACTTGGGGAAGGATATTCTTGGTGTTTCTTGGTGATATATCTAGCACGTTACATCTGGAAGAGTTTCTCTAAGGTTGTGTGGTGCTTCCCAGTTTCTTTGTTCCAGTTAGAGTAGTAGTTGCAGTTGCAATTACCATTTGTGCCAGTTTTGTGGTGTGCTAGTGATGCGCCTATCTTGTGCAAATTCTGTGGTGACTCATTTGTCAACCCTCGTTGGGGTTTGACAAGAAGAAGAGATAAGTATTTGGTTATTTATTATTGGTTTGTTCTTTTGATTAGGGTTTTTTCTTTTGAGAATGGTTGTATTGGAATATTCTCTCTAAGAAAATTTGGTTGGGTTTTTTCCTGAGTTTGGGGTTTTCCCAAGATAAATATTTGTGTCTTCTTATGCTTGTTTATCTACCACTTATATATTTCAGTATATGATTATTGAATGTTAAAAGAAGATACAAATTCTATGGTAAATCTAATGTTAACAAAACTAATGAAAATCTAACATATAGAACTAAGTATGCATCAGATGGAAGTGTTGAAAGACACAAGGCTTGGTTAGTTGCTAAAGGATTCTCCCAAGTTGAAGGAATTGAATATAATGAAACCTTTTCCCCTTTATCCAAAATTAATTCCATCCTCCTTGTTCTAGTCCTTGCAACCTCACACAAATGGGAGGTCCATCAAATGGTTGTCAATCCACCTTCTTGCATGGGGATTTGCAAGAAGAAATCTAAATGGAACAACCTCTTGGTTATGTACAAAATGACTCCAACCTTGTTTGTCTCCTTAAGAAATATCTTTATGGCCTTAAGAAAGATCCTCAAGCTTGGTATGCCAAAATGGAAAACTTTCTTATTGATATTGACTTTTCTAGATGTTCTTCTGACCCTAATGTCTATAACAAGAAAATAAGAAGCCATTTCATAATCCTTGTTTTTTATGTTTATGATCTTATCCTCATTGGTAGTGACCCTAAACTTTTAAACCATGTGAAAACCAGCCTTAAGAAGAAATTGGAAATGACCGACTTAGGCTATTTTTACTATTTCCTTGGCCTCCAAGTATTACAAACCAAGGAAGAAATTTTATTTCCTAGTCTAAGTATTTTTGTGACCTTCTTCACCACTTTCACATGGAAGATACTAAATCAGCCCCTTCTCCCTTCCAGTCTAGACTCAATATTTCTATCACTTGTACTTATCCTAAAGTTGATGCCACTTTGTACCGTCAGTTAGTTGGTAGTCTCTTATATTTGACTCATACTTGTCCTAATATTTCCTTTGGTGTTGATCTTGTTGCCCGGTATATGAAAACACCCCATGAAAGCCATTGGAAAGAAGATAAAATAATACTTTGGTCTGTCTGGTGTACATTTAAGTTTAGGGTACATTACAATTCAAGGGGGACTTATTTATTGGTTGGTTTCACTGATTTAGATTGGGCCGATGATACTAATGATCAAAAGTCTACTACAAGTTATTTTTTCAACCTTGGTTCATGACCTGTCACTTGGGCCTATAAGAAACAACATACTATTTCTTGTACTTCATTAGAAGAAGAGTATCGAGCAATGATTAATGCAAGTCAAGAAGCCTTCTGGATTCGACAGATCCTTTCAAATTTTGGATTCCAATAGCATTATCCGACCACCCTCTGGTGCGACAATCATACTTCCATCAAGCTCGCCAAAGATCTAGTTCAACATTAGTGCAGAAAACACATCGAGCTACATGTGCACTTCATCAGAAAGCTCATTCATGATCGAGTTATTGAAGTGCTCTTTTTCCCTACAAAATATCAAGTTACAAACATTTTCACAAAGTCTCTTACAAAAGTGAAGTTTTCCAAAATTTCATCTACGTTAGGAGTTCATGATGTTGTCATTAAGAGGGGATAGGCTCTAATTCCTCCTTCCTTCTCCTATTGTGTCTCCTTTTTATATCCTTCAATCCTATCCCAAGTTTTTCTTAAGGGGGGGATTTTGAGGTAAAAAATGGGTCTCAAAAGAAAAAATGTACTATCAAAATTAACTTTACAAGAGCCAATTACAATTTAGAGGATGACATCATCCCCAGGGGATGATTTGGCATTGAGTTATAGATAGTGATTTGTCACATTCTAAATGGTGGATGAAAACCCATAGTTAACCATGATAGTGTTATAAGTAAAGTACTCATAATGAAAAAAATACTTATAAATTACTTTTGAATATTTTATAAATGTACTCAAGTACTCTTTTTTTTTTAAGTAAGAAGCTATATATTACCTGTCATGAAGCAAAAATTACAATATCGATTTGATAACGAGTTTTGGATGTGCTGAGTTTCCTCGAAGGGAAACCAATTCAACTGACACTTTGAATTGAAAATTAGTAATAATTAAACACATTTGTTTGAATCACCCCGTGGGGAAACCAATTCGACCGACCCATGCATGCATATTGTAGAACAAAATAAGAGCATACTATGAACCAAAATAAACCTATATTCTAACAGACCCACATAATTGACAGTGCTAAAATCCAACAACCTATGAAGAATCTTCCAGAAACAACTAACATTTGTCATAAGAAAACAAGCATTCTGACACATGTGTGCTTGCCAACTGTCATCGTGTTTGGTGTTCTTACTTGTCCTCGACTTCCTCTGCACGTTGGTATCACTTGTCTTCATCTTCCTTTGCACGTGTTTCCATGTCTCATTCATCCTCCCCCTAGAAGTATGGAGCAAGAAACACCCATGGAGATGTTGGGGCATTGCTGCCTGAATATGGTGAATGAAGAGAGCAGAGTAGGGTCGAGAGAAGATATTCAATTTTCTCTACGCACTAGTCCAGGTGTTCTAACCAAAAAACGAAGGTCATCAACATCCTTACGGACTGCGAAGACCAAATATTGTAGAATCGAGACCGAATTTCTGATTTGCAGGCACGGAGAACAGTCCATTTGGAGAAGAGCTTGGCCTCAAGTCGCTTCCACTTGTAGTTCTTGTGTTTGAGAATTGAATTCCTCCAGAGAAGGCACAAAAGGTGGCAACGGGGGTGTCAAAGGAGGTGGAGAGGGAGCATAGGGTGGTGGACTATAAGGGAATGCAAGTGTTGGATGTGATGTTGAGGCCATATATGGGAGAGGTACAGGAGAAAAGTTGAGAGAATTACCCTTAAGGTCAAACCATTCAACTCAACAAGCCCATGGTGATGACAGATGTGGAAGACCACATTAGCCCGGGGAGGACTGAGTGGAAGATGTAGGTGAGGAACTAAGCGCAGGAGCGAAGGTAGGCGGGTGCCAGTTGGCCATGGTTTCTCTGTTCTGGTACCAGAGAGAACCTCTCTTTGGTTTCCCGTGAAGGAGAGGCATAGCCAGACGAATGTGAGGGTGAGTCAGAGATGTAAACAAGGAAACCCAGGTGGGCACCAAGGAGAACAACAAAGTGCAAGAGTAGTTGTAAGGAGAGGGAGATGGATACAAATAGGAGGGAGGGGCGTTTCCATAAGAGGGAGAATGGAGAGTAGTTGCACACGAGCGCATGAGGATCAGACAATGTACAATGTCGATAGACATGACGGGAAGCCAACACAAGGCACATTGAAGCATTTAGTTGGTATCGCGCACAAATTAAGAGTTGCAGAGTTCATCGAGTGGTAATAAAGGCTAGAGGGAGTAACAAGTGTCGTCACATGACCCATGGCGAGGTGGCGGACTCTGGATTCTTGGATGGATGCGTAGAGCGCTCTGACACCCCATCCAGGGACATACTCAAGTACTCTTAAAGTACTTTAAAGTAAATTATTTTCCAATATACAATGAATGTTTCAATATAAAAAAATTACTAATATCAATAAATTCATACAAATGAAACTAATATTCAAAATTCAAAACTAATTTTTTATTATCAATAAATTCCTACAAGTAAAATTAATATACAAAATCCAAAACCTACTTTTTAAAATACATTAACTTTTGAAAATTCAAAAAATTAATGATCAACCAAAGTATTTATTATACATTGAAAAATTAATCACTAACTAATGTAACATATTTATTTTATAAGAGGGATAGCCTTAATCTCATGTAAATCATTTTTAACCAATATAATATATTTATTTTAGACCATGTAACCAATATAACGTATTTATTTTAATGTAACCAATGTAAATATGAGGGTGAGGGTGGGACGGGATAATAGAGAAAACATAATAAGTTTTCTCTATTATTCCCCCCACTCAGTATGAGGGTGGGGGGAGGGAGGGGTGGAATAATAGAGAAAACTTAGAGGGGATAATAGAGAAAACATAATAAGGTGGGGGTGGGAGGGGATAATAGAGAAAACATAATAAGTTTTCTCTATTATTCCCCCCCACCTAGGGTATAGAAAACATAATAAGTTTTCTCTATTATTTAGGGTGGGGGTGGGAGGGGATAATAGAGAAAACATAACAAGTTTTCTCTATTAGTTAGAGTGGGGGTGGGAGGGGATAATAAAGAAAACATAATATTTTTTTCTCTATTATTACCCCCCACCCGCACCCTCGGTGGGGGGAATAATAGAGAAAACATAATAAGTTTTCTCTATTATTATCCGCCACCCCCACCCTCGGTATGTTTTCTCTATTATTCCCTCCCCCCACCTAGGGGTGGATAGAATAAAAGATAAAACTTATTATTTTTTCTCTTTTATTCCCCCCAACCCTAAGTTTTCTCTTTAATTCCCACCCTCACCCTCACCCTCACCCTCACCCTCACCCTCACCCTCATATTTATGTTTTCTCTAATATATCCCCCCACCCCATTCATTTTAATGTACATTATATTATACTATATTATTTTAACCAATATATTAAAATAAATATGTTAAAATAATATATAACATTATATATTAAATTATATTACATTAATATTGGTTGAAAGGAATATATTAAGGATACATTATATTGGTTAATATGAATATTCCTTCAATATATTAATATTGATCAAAATGAATACCTTAATGTACATTAAAAGAAATATACATTATATATGTTAATATAACTCGTTAATATAATAATAATAATAACAATAATAATAATTTATTTTTAAGGTTACGACCAAGCCACACCAAATTGGTGTATGAGACCCCCTTGTTTATGGGACAAGGGACCCCCCTCCGCCCAGTGATTTGACTGAATTGGCGAAATTTTTTTAAAAATTTGGGAATTCGATTCGATTCATAGATTAATAGGGAAATTCGAATTCAATACGAGTATATTTGGTTGACCATGGTGGTATCAATAGTTGGTGTTGCCCAACTAAGTGAGGGATATTCACAAAGCCGAGTAAGTCCGAGTGGAGGTTATCCCGCGAAGGACTACGATTTCATCCTAAACAGGGAAAAAATGTGGTCACGTGATGACAGGGATATGCATTCGAGTTTGTGGTGACATGAAAATGGGGTTTCATATGTTTGAATGATGTCGGCCAAATTCGTTCAGTAGATGATGCATTTATAACTAGTGGACGATTGGAATATTATGATGATTCTATTACATTGATAGTCCATCGGATAATTAGCTAAAAACTTGTTCTACCAGTGCATAAGAGAGTAGAGAGGCCTCTAAAAGAAAGGAACTACTTCTCATTTTCTTGGCAAATCTAAGGAGATCGCTTCTCTGGTGCAAATATGCATGTTGGAGATGTAGTCCATGGGATTTTCCCTATAGGGATTTGTGTGCTTAAAAACATTGTGATACCACTAGGCAAAGTTCTGTGTTTTCAATAAAAAAGTTGTACGTTGATGTATTTTGATGCTCATTTAGTTGCACGTGATTTTAACATTGTTTGTGGACATTGTGGAGAGTTTTCATGGTTCTTTCATGGATTCTAGCTTTTTATTTTCATTAAAACTTCACATAAAATAAATAAATTAAACATGAGAGAAAGCGCCCAAAAAAATAGGGCAAACAACTAAATACATAAATGAAAATAAATATTGTTTGTTTCCCTTCCCCTTCAATGCCAAATCGATTTTCTTCCAAGAGAAATGGAAAATGAATAAGTATGCTCGATGCTAGCCTTGGATTGGGTTGGTGAAATCTCATGAAAGGTTTCTCAAGCCCTTCATAATTGAAAGTGTTTCCTTTATACATAACAAATTGTCATTCTCATGTAACACTATGCCCTTTGTTGTAGTATCTAAAACAATTTTTGAGGCTTCTTTGAGGTTTTGAATATAATGAATGTCTATTTCAATTTTCTAAAATTTTGAAAAAATAATATGTTTGAGTATTTGTAAGATGTGTACTCTCGAATTTTTTCCGTATTGGATTTTAAACTATTGAATTTATTTTGCATCGAATCAAATTCTAACTTGGTAACTATGATTTCAAGATTTACTTTGAGCGAGAACGAGGGACATAAAGATCTTTAAATCGATGCTTCAATCCATGACACCCACGAATTCCCTTCTCTAGTTCCTTTTCAAATTCCAGTCAAAGTTGGTCGCATCTGCATCCACCACAATATCCTCGATAAGGGAGCCTGGATTGTGTTGCATATTTATTAATGGTTAGCCAATGTAATACAATTTTATTACCTATTTATTAATAGTTAGTTAAATATAATCTATAAGTATTTTAATAAATATATAATATATAAGTATTTTAATATTTATATAAAATATTTATATCATATATTTATATAATATATAAGTATTTTAATATTTATATAAGGCGTTGTCTAATTGTTCTATGTTTTTGTTTTTTTTGTTGGAATCCGGTGACATAAATCTAGACGAAATCACATTTTTTAGTTTTTTAAATTGTATTTCTGAATTCATAAATGGATTCAACGTGTTGAAAAACCCGTGGGGCACTTAGAATATACAGACTTAGCCACTCAAATATACAGATCCAACACTTTTTCACCAGATTTCGGATAAAATTAAACAGAAAAAATACCCGAAAAAAAATCAAAACGTAAAACATTTAGACTACAATTTTATATAATGGCTAGTTCTTACATTTAATGGATACCGAATACATGAATACATCAATATACATATTTCTAATGGTTAAAATTATGTGATGAATATACATTTTTTAAAATAACCAATTAGTAATTATCAACTTATGGTTTTATATTTAATGAATAGTGAACACATGAATGAATAAATTTGTATAATGAATATGTATTTTAAAAACAAATCAATTACTAATACCAACATGGGTTCTTACATTCAATAGATAATGGATACGTGAATGGTTAAACTTCTATAATAAATACATACTTAAAAAATACTAATTACTAATTCCAACATAAGTTTGTAAACATATCTTGAATATTGAGTTTATAAACATATCTTTAAATTGAAAACTATGAATAAGTGGGTTTACAAACATATATTGTGCATGAGTTATATTCAAAATTTATAATAATACTTCTATAATAAATACATACTTGAAAAATACTAATTACTAATTCCAACATAAGTTTGTAAACATATCTTGAATATTGAGTTTATAAACATATCTTTAAATTGAAAACTATGAATAAGTGGGTTTACAAACATATATTGTGCATGAGTTATATTCAAAATTTATAATAATACGATACTTTTTTATTTTTATTTTTTTATKWWTATTTATTTTTAGTATATTTGTTATATTATATTCAAATATTTTGTTTTATGTATTCAAAGTATTTTTATTTCTAGTCACATTAAATAGAGGTTTTTTAGGTATAGTTTAAACGTTTTATGTTTTGGCTTTTTTCTGGGGATTTTTTTCTATTTAATTTTACTCAAAATATGGTGAGAAAGTATTGGATCTGCAAATTTGAGTGACTAAGTTTGTAAAATCCAAGTGCCCCAGGGGTTTTGCAACAAGATGAATCCATTTATGCACTCATAAATGCAATTTAAACAACATAAAATTGTGATTTCATCCATATTTATGTCGTCGGATTCCGACGAAAAAAGGACAAAACGTAGAACAGTTAGAAAATGTTGTTTTTTTTTATTAATTTTATTTATAGACATCTTTTCAATTCAATTTAACCATGGTTACATAGATTGTTGTGTAAAAAGTGACTTGTCAAATCTACCTTCCCCACAATATGACTACATCATATTTTTTTATTATATCTCTTAGGAGGCTCGTTTTAAACCTCAAAATTCCCCTAATATGATATCACTTTTAAGGGAATATTTGAGGTGTTATAGCAACATATTTGAATGGATTCCATGTTAGAATGTTATTATTAGGTGTGTTACCCCCCTGTGCCTAGGGATAAATAAAGGGGATCATGTCTCGTGGCCTACAGTGAAGACTATGATCTTGACCATGATGATGATCAACATGTCCACATATAGTAGCCCAACAACCCCCCCTAGATTGCATCTTCTACTTCATATCAACCAAGCTCATCACATCCAGTCAATTTAGTATATGGGAGATGGTAAGCCAGCGTCACCATGAGGAATGTTAGTCCTTATTTCATGAGAAGTGTTGCTCTTAATATACTATGTATGTGGATTTTATTTCCTTTGTGTTTGACGTTTCACGATCTATCCAATCATGTTGGTCTCCCTCCACCTGGCTAACCATATAGACCATATGAATTCATTTTTTGTTGTAAAGACTTGTTTTTTGGGGGAAATTTGTAGGTGTTCAGGTTGATTTGCTCATCAAAGGTTCGATTCGTCTCCTAGGAGGGTCGATTTGCTAATCCAAGAGGTCGATTTGCAGTGGGGGTGAATTTTTTAGCTATTGGAGGGTTTTTCCCCATACGACTGCACATTTTTCTTCACATCGGAGCTGTACGACTGAATTTTGTAGCGATTGGTCAAATTGTTTGGCCTTTTTGTTTTCTCAGGGGCTAATTTATTTGATTAGAGATTTTAATTGGAAAATTTCCTATTCTATTATTTGTTGGGTGTCCCTTTCACCTTCCACGCAGGTCGTATGGCTGCATTTATCTTATAGGAAGGACCGTACACATGGTTTAGTGCTCAAGGTAATTTCCATCTTGGTTTTTCCATGTTCCTTGCTACAGGAAATTTCAAGTGTGTTTTTTTATAGTGTGGAAGCTCATAAATAGGGCAATTTACTTCCAACATTCATCATTGGTAAGAACAATTCTATTTTTTATTGTCATTATCTTCTCTTTTTTCATTAGGGTTTAGTTTTTTCATCATGTTTACAAAGATTGTCTCTTGTTCCTGATTTTTGCTTGTCACTAACCTACCTTTGAGGAAGATATTTTTTGACATTTTAAGGAGAATGTATCTCTATCATTTTATCATGGTGACAACAAGAAACCAACTAATGCTTAAGGTTTAGTTGCTTAATGGCAATATTTTTCAAGTGATATCATTTTTTATTTTGATCGTATTTTTCTCTCTATTTATATGTTGTTGTCAACCCTTGTGTAAAAGTAATTTCATTTTTTATGGTATTATCATGATCATTATATGATTTAATCTTGGAATTTCTTGTGTGCATATTATCTATCTATATGATTCACTTCATCCATAGGGTTTGAAGAGTTGTGGGATGGCTTGGTTCTACAGATTGTTCCTATCTTGAGTTTCTAAGCATATTGATATTGTCATTCATCATTGATTCTTGACAGTTGCAAGTGTCTTCTTCTTGCACTTTATTGAGGATATGATTTTAGTTTTAATGGTGGTCTAGGAGGATCGAGGAATGCTCACAGAGGTCCAGGAGGATCCAGAATGCTCATAGAGGTCTAGGAGGATCCAGAATAGATCAAAATTGTATCATCACAAATGCTCTCTAAAATGCCACCAATGCGTAGCCTCAATGATATCTTTCCAACGATGCAAAAATTTCCTCAAACGGAGTTCGTATGCAAAAGTTATGGATGGTCAAAGTTTGAGTCAAACTAGGGAAAAAGAAAAAAGTCAAAGAGGTCAAGGTGACACGTGTCACCACTACAAGGGTGACACATGACATGAATGTACGGTGTTGATGTGGAAACACCCCAAGGTGCCATGTGACACATCATATGCTGACTGGGAAAGTGATGTGTAAAATCCTACAGGTTACGTGGACAAATCACAGGTTGACAAGTGGCAACGATAACCCAATGAGAGGTTGTCACGTGGAAACCTCCCATTGGTCATTAATGGGTAAGGTCATCTAAAATTTTGTTGGATCCTGGAGGATCGAACCCAGGTCTTTCGCTAACCAAACCAACGACCTAACCATCATACCATAGCATTGTTCCTTAATCGTAAGCGACATCATTTATATTTAAGTTTGTGTATTCGTATTGTTGGCGGAAGAAAAGGGTCATGGGCTAGCCCTCGACCCATACCATTTGATCATACGGTATCCAAAGTAACCAGATGCTACATACATGGAGGTTCCAACGAATATGCCATATATATATCGTAACTCCAAACTATATAAAAACAATATGTTATAACTAAAAATGTCATTAAAGGAGAGGTTCACAGGGAATCGAACCCGCGACCTCCTCCATACCACACAAAAACTTTAACCAATCCTCCATGCACTCCATACTTAGCAGAGATTCTATGGGAGTAGGTTTTTTATTATGATGCAGTTAACTAAAAGCACAGATCTTGGTCGGACTTGCAACCTATTTAATGGTGTGGATCCCATTGTTTGAAACACATCCCAATGCTATCACAAAGCCCAATGTAGGAATCAATAAGTTAGTATAAAAATGTGATCAATGGAACTGGATGTTACATACACCCCCTCTTATTTCAAAATCCATCCTGAAGTTTGTACAATATAATAATGAAATAAATAAATGTATCTAATACTAATCTATATATCCAATCTATCAAACAAATAAGGAAATTGTTGATGCATCTCATATGCATCCTCCCATGTAGCCGAGTGTGGACTATAAATATCCCACTGGACCTTGACCTAATCGACTATTCGATGTCGTAGTTGTCAAGTTTGATGGTCTAGTATGCGGATTGGCTTTACCATGAGAGCACTCTCGTTCAACACCTGCAAAGAACTCAAGTCAATAACATGTGACAAATCTGAAATATAATGTCGCAATACAGATACATGAAATACGTCGTGCATACACCTTAAAGAATCAAGAAAGTCTAGTCAGTAGGCCACAGGTCCTTTTATTTCTACAACTTCCAAAGGTCACACAAACCTAAGAGAGATTTTATCACCTTTTCCAAACTGGATCGAACTCTTATGCAGTTTCACCTGCAAGAAAACTTTGTTTCCAACCTCATAATTGTGGTGAATGCGATGCGCATCAGCATAACTCTTCTATCGATCTTGTGCTTCTTTAATTATGTGTCTTATCATTCACATATTCTCTTCCATTTCTTGGATTAATTCTTGTCCCACCAGGACTCTATCCTCTATTCGATCCCAACTTAGTGGTGTTTGAACAACCATCCGTAAATAAACTCAAAAGGTGTCATCTTAATCGAACTTTGGTAATTGTTGTTGTACGCGAACTCTACCAATGGTAAGAATTATTCCTAGTGTTTCTATTGATCCATTACATACATTCACAACATATCCTGTAAAATCGGATTCATTCTTTCATTTTTTCCATTTGTTTCAGAGTCATATATTGTGCTAAAATTCAGTTGCGTTCCCAAAGCCTCCTGGAAACTAGCCCAAAATCGTCATGTGAACACCAATCCTTGATCGGATATAATATTTCTTGGTACACCGTGCAATATCACAATATTGATAACAAAAACTCTAGCTATGTTTGGAGCCTGATACGTCGTATGAACTAGAACAAAGTGTGCACTCTTTGTCAGAGTGTCAATGACCACAAAAATAGAATCATGTCTCATTTCCGTCAGTGGAAATCCAACAATAAAATCCATCAAAATGACTTCCATTTCAATTCAGGAATCACATGTGGTTGTAACAATCCCGATGGATATCTATGTTCAACCTTCACTTATTAACATTCAAGACATATCGCCACATAATTAACTATGTCAGATTTCATCCCTTTCGATAAGAATAAAGGCTTAAGGTTTTCCTTCATCTTCGTGACTCCAGGATGAGCCATGTACACTACTCAATGAGCTTTTTTCAAAATCAAATTTCTCAATTCGTCATTAGTCAGTACATAAATTTGACCATTATATCTCAACAATCTTTCATTGTCAAGTGAATAACCTTCATACCTTGGTATCATCATAGTGTCTTGTCCAATATTATTCTTAACTTCCTTGTCCCAGTCATCGTCAATTTGCAATGCTAGAATATTTTCTCAAAGATTCATCTTAAGCGGTATTACTGAGAATATACGTGGTCTTTGACTCAACGCATATGCTACTCTATTCATCGTTCCTATGATATATGTGATCTCAAAATCGTATTCAATTAAAAGTTTCGACCAACTCTTTTGTCACTCGTTCAAGTCACTCTGAGTAAAAATGTGCTGCAATCCACAGTGATAAGTTTTTAACTCAAATTTTCGCTGAATAAGATAATGTATCCAAACTCTCAAGGAATAAATGATCTCTAATAACTCCAAATCATATGTTGCATAATTATCTTCATGTCTTCTTAATTTCCTTGAAATGTAAGTAATCGCTCGACCGTCTTGCATGAAAACTCTACCTAAACCTTCCTTGGATGTGTCTATGCATACCAAGAATTCCATGCCCATGTCAGGAACCTTCAGTATCGGTGTTGTCGTTAATAACTCCTTAATATTCTGAAATGATTCTGCACATTTATCTGACCATACAAATTTCTTATGCTTCTTCTGCAATTCCATGATGGGATTTGATATCTTTGAAAAACTTTCGACGAAGCATCGATAATAATATGCTAAACCCATAAAAATACACAATTCCTGTACCTTCATTGGTTCTAGCCATTCCATAATAGCCTCAACCTTCACTGGATCCATAGAGACACCTTCTCCAGATATATAAATGTCCCAAATAATGAATCTTTGTCTGATAAAATGAACATTTCAATAGCTTCACGTACAATTTGTTTTTTCTTAAACATTGTAAAACTAGTCTCAAGTTGTTCGAATACCTTCACCTTAATTATTTTAAGCATGACACTATATATAAAAATATTAGTATCTCCCGGATCTGTCAAAACACTAAACTGTTGATCAAGTATCTGTTGGCATATTTACATATAGAAGGCAAAGTATGCTTGTTTGTCATTGATGGCAAGATCAACACGATGAGAGTATACTTATTTTCCAATGATAGCAAGATCAATAGTGCAACGATGATGGCATGGAAATAACAAAAGTGTAAGCTTAGGAGGAGAAGCAACAATGATCGTTGGATCACCCATCCTGAATTCCTGATGGTTGTCAAATATGAATTCAGACAGGAGGAGTGCACAAAAGGGGAGAACAAATCTCAGATGTTGGATCTGAGCGACGAGGACCAACAACTGTCGGATCCTGTATAACTGCGAAGAGGATAAGGCTGAGTACTATCCTCTAACTCATGATACACGAGGTCGCGAAACAATCCTGACCGTTGGAGCCAGAGGACACGTGGCGATTGATTGGAATTTTGCTGACTTGCACATTGGAGGAGTCAAAGGAGTGTAGTGGGAACTCGTGATATGAGAGGTTGCGAAACAATCTTGGTTGTTGGAGCCAGAGGACACGTGGCGAGCGATTGGAATTTCACTGAATTGCACATTGGAGAAGTCAAAGGAATGTGACACGGGAACTCGCGATATGCGAAGTCACGAAATGATCTGAGTCGTCGGATCACCAAGAAATATTGACTGTTGATCTGATATGGAACATTTTAGAGTTTCACGAGTTGAGATATTCGAGGAAACTCACAGCAGGAAATTGCGAAACATGAAATCGCGATTTCATCGCAGCCGTCGATCAAAGGGAAAGATCTCAATCGTTGATCTGATATGGACCATTTCATAGTTTCCCGAGTTGAGAGATTCGAGGCAACTCACAGCAAGAAATCGCAAAATGGGAAATCATGATTTGCTCGCAACCATTGATCAAAGGGAAAGATATGGACCGTTGATTTGATATGAAGTATTTCAGAGTTTTGCGTATCGTGAGTTTGGAAGCAACTCACAACAGGAGGTCGTGATATGAGAAATCGTGAAGCACCCTCGTGCTTGGCCCCTGGTCACAACTAGTGGTCACATCAGTAGGAGAGAAGGGAAGGAGCTAGTGGTGCTAGGCTCCATTTCAGAGTTTTGCGAGTTGGGAAGATCAAGGGAACTCGCAGTTGGATATCCCGAAATGCGAAGTTGCGAAGCACTTGTTGGATAGGCATATGGTCACAGGCATGATTATGTGGAAGGTAAGGGCTTAGCAAGAAGAGATAGCACCCATTGTGTAGATTTATTAGAGAGGAAAAAAGGCACCAAAGACATGAGTGCGCAGAGGTTATCTCAGTAACAGCTAGAGACAGACTGATTGTAACTGCAGAAAATGATTGATTTCATCTACCAAAGAATTCAAATAATCTCAGGGTGATCGCCAGAGAAGCTGAAGAGTCTCGAGGTAACTGCTAGTGGAATGCAAACCCATCATAGAGACCCTTGACAGATGGAAAAGAGTCAAAGACTGTAGCTTCTAGAAAAGCCAAAGAAGTTCAAGAACGAACACCAATGATGAACAACCTCAACATAACGGCCATGGATGAAGAACAAACTCAGTGTAACCACCAAAGGGGACGAAGAGTTAGCAGGATGATCTGACAGAGGACTTGGCACTTTAAATATACACAGAACAAAGAAGTGGAGATTGCTTCTACAAAGATTTATTCATGCAGGTAAAAGCATGTTGTGTACAACTGTTGAATCATACAAAAGAAGCGTAGTGCATAGAAAAGAAATGCATATCTTAGAGAGGAAGAAAAATTCGAGGTGCGCATGCAAAGACAAAGAAGAAGAACATAAAGCTTATGAATATGCGAGGAGGAGTACATTGAAGCAGGTAGATAAGATTAGTGTATCAGAATAGTGATGAGACTGGTATGCCATTGATGAATATTGTATCACTATAGTAGATTCAAGCAAGAAAATATTTATATTTCAAGGTGGTTGGTAGGTGCTAGGGAGGACTGTTTTCCTCAGAGTTTCAAGTGGGGTCTTGAACACAGGGAGTTGTAGCTTCCATCTGGTTGTAGCCAAAAAAACCAGGGTGGTAGGGTGGTGCAAGGGAGAACTGTTGTTCCCTATTATATAGGTTGGTGCCTGTCAGGGATGATTTTAGGGGCTAAATTTCGCTCATGGGCTAATTTTCCATGGTTTTTCCAAAAAAGAGATTTGCTATTTTAAAAATGATTCGCCCAAATTCTATAGGATAAAATTATTTTACCTTAAAAATCGTCAAAAATTTAT
>SNQJ01S0013744.1:116160-153143 GCA_010110895.2 Picea sitchensis
ATGATGGACTAGCCGATTCCCAAAACATTGAAGAATCTTAGAGGATTTTTGGGTTTGACAGGTTACTACCGCAAGTTTGTTCAGCACTATGGAAGAATAGAAACACCTTTAATGACACTAACTAAAAAGGATGCATTTTCATGGACTCCAGAGGGAACTAAATATTTTGACAACTTAAAGAGGTGATGTGCAAAGCTCCTGTCTTGACCACTCCATACTTCATGAAAACCTTTATTGTAGAATGTGATGCCTCAAGAAATGGAATTGGTGTTGTCCTAATGCAAGAAGGAAGGCCCCTGGCTTTTGAAAGTCGACCACTCAAGGGAAAGGACTTATACAAACCCATTTATGAGAAGAAAATGATGGCAATACTACATGCATTGAAGAAATGGCGTCCTTACCTAATAGGTAGGCACTTCAAGGTCAAAACAGATCATGATTGTCTTAAATACTTCTTGGAAGAAAGACTATCTTCAGAAGAACAACAAAAATGGGTAACCAAGAAATTGGGTTATGATTTTGAAATCATCTATAAAAAAGGGAAGAAAAATGTTGTGGCAGATGCACTCTCAAGAAAGGATGAAGATGCTGAGGCCTTTCTCTATGCTATCTCAATCATCCAACTTGATTGGATAATAGAAGCAAGGGATGAATGGAATAATGACGAAAAAGTGTGGACTCTCATTCAAAGGTTGCAGAAAGATTCCAGTGCATCAAGTACATTTACATGGAAAAATGATTCACTATGGTATAAATATCGCTTATATTTATGTAAGAACTCCCAACTCAAACAAAAGGTACTATTGGAATTGCACACCTCTCTAGTAGGAGGGCACTTGGGATTTTTGAAAGCCTACCATAGGGTCAAGAAGGAATTTTTTTCGGATGGCCTTAAAATTGATGTTCAAAGGTTTGTGACAAAATGTTTGGTTTTCCAACAAAATAAGGTGGAAACAATTAAGACCCCAGGTATTTTACAACCATTAGCCATCCCAAGTCAGTGCTGGGATGAGGTTTCCATGGATTTCATCACAAGGTTACCAAATTTTGAATCAAAGAGTGTCATCATGGTGATTGTTGATAGACTGACCAAGTACGCACAATTTTGTGCACTCTCTGATCCCTTCAAAGCCAGTAAAGTTTGCACCGCATTCATGGAGACAATTCAAAAGCTACATGGCAACCCAAAGATTATTGTAAGTGACAAAGATCCCATCTTCACTAGACATTTTTGGACAGAATTATTTTCTTGTTTGGGTACTCAATTCACTCATAGTTCATCCTCAATCTAATGGACAAACCGAGATAGCGAACAAATGTCTAGAAGGCTACCTTCGTTGCTTTGTCTCTGATAAACAAACACAATGGTTCAAATGGTTAACCTTGGTAGAATGGTGGTATAACACTTCCTTTCATACTGCAACAAATATGACACCATTTATGGCACTCTATGGATACCACCCTCCTTCCATCACTTCTTCTCTAAAAGAAAAATATAAGGTTCAAGAAGTGGAATATCACATCGAGCATCAACAACAAGTTCTCCAAATATTAAAGGACAACCTGACCATGGCACATAATCGTATCAAAAAACAAGCAGATCAACATCATAGTGAAAGAAGTTTTGAAGTAGGGGATTGGGTTTTTTTAAGACTACAACCATACACATAGATGTACCTCAAGCAATCCAATAAGGATAATAAATTATCACCAAAGTACTATGGCCCTTATAAGGTGTTGCAAAATATTGGTACTATGTCATACAAATTAGAGTTTCCTGCATCTTCACAAGTACACCCAATTTTCCATGTTTCATGTTTAAAGAAGGTTATAGGTGACAAGATCCCAGTTCAAACTACATTGCCAAAACTTGAAGAGGAAGGAAAAATAATATTTGATCCTGAAGCCATCACTGACACAAGAATTCTCTAGTTGAGGAATAGATCCATTTCAGAGTATCTCATTAAATGGAGGAAACTATCGGCTGAAGATTCCACTTGGGAAGATGAGTCTTTTATACCAAAGCATCCATAGTTACTCAAACATTGCAGACAACACTTGTCTCAAGGGGAGGGGCATGCTAAGCCCTAAATAGTGGATCATTACCCCTTAATTGGGGCATATTATATTAGTAATGTTATTTTATTTATGTCGGCTTTAGGCCATTAGTTGTAATTATACCTCCTAGTCTCCTATATATACCAATGAGATATTTTCATTTTGAATCATCTTGTAATTGTACATTTATGTGGGCATAAGGAGGTTTCCCCCTTGAAGAGGCTTATTATCTGGATTTATCTCTTTTTCAAGGCATTGAGTACTTATTCTAAGGTTTTTCTATGCTATATTGATATTTGGTTCTTAACAAAATATCTTTGTTTTCATGCTTGAGCACAAGGGTTATTCCAAGATCAACCTTATTCAGTAGATAAGAACCCCTTTTACCAACTGGTTTATACCAACACACATATTTTTATTAGACCATCTAATAAAAGAAAATACAAAAAGAGAACGTTTAAACTGAAGGAGGAACTTTCACAAGAAGATATCTTGTAAATCACTACGTAAATCCCATCGATAAATTAGCCGAATAGAAATATCTGGAGAACCATTCCACCATGAAACGTTGCATAGTCTAATTGGGCCTCCGTGGTGGGTTTGGTTTCTACTATTGATTTAAATGGATTTAGGACCCCTCAATAGAGTTGGTGCTAGAAGGAGGGCCTGAATGAATGAATGGATAACATTGTTTTTGATATAAAATTTCACATAGCCATTAGATTCAAAATATACCACATGCATGGCTAGTCATTCTCAAGACAAACCACATACACTGAGTACTCCTGAAACGAGTAACTCACCCCAGCAAGAGGAATAACATATATTCCATGAAATATCTTACACTCTTCCCCACGAGGAGTTGAACCAGTTCAAAAGAATCATAAGAGATTACACCCGGCAAATTGGATCATTACCCTTATCTGTGTTACTTCCTCGAAGAAAACAAGTAAGGAGACCAACAATCGACACCCCCGACTAGGTTTTTGTTCACACAGTATATGACCTGATAGATTTCTCCCTCACCGAGATCAAACATCCCCTTAATCTAATCCTCGAAACACTAGCTAGTAACTACTCTGAGCCCGATGATTTTGAATCTGACGAGGAAGGGTTTAACTCAGATCGCTCAGCTTCGGAGTCAGATGACATGGAGGATAGCAATGATCATACTAAAGAAAGTGGAAACCCACCTCAAAATAATCAACCATGGTTGGACATAGATTCTCTGGAAATCCCCGGACGGGTACATAACCTCCCTCAACATCCATAAAAGTTACTTCCCAGGTTTGACCCTGAAACCTCGAGATTGCCTGAAGACCATATTAAAAATTTCATACTAGCTATTAGACTGATGAATTTCCAACATGAAGACATAATATGTAGGATTTTTCCCTATTCCTTTGAGAATTCAGCCTCAACGTGGTATTTTAACTTGCTTGTAGGGTCCATAATTCATTGGACAAAGCTTCAAAATGATTTTTTAGAAACATTTGCACAAGAAACCACTATAGGAGCTTTAATGGCTGAACTGTTCACCACCACCACGAGTTCAAAATAAAAGGTTAAATACTTCAATCAACGATTTACCACTATCCTGAACAAAATTCAACCCAAAGCTAAACCCACTTAGGAGTTGCAAATTGAAGTATATGCTAATGCTCTCCTCGCTTTTATTTCCATGTTTGTAAAAAGGGCTGCCAAGCACACCCTAGCTGAAAATTTTGAGGAAGCCAAAACAATTGAATTCCAAATGAAGGGATGTAAAGGGGGCCAGGTCTCATTAGTTAAGAAGGAATCTCAACCTCCACCCAGGAGAGGACTCTTGTTGACTAGACCCCTAGGGAAATAAACAGATCAAGGTCCTAAAAAGGGAAGTGGAGACATATAATACATACAACAGATGATAAAGAAATGGTTGAATGAAATTGTAGACATGAAAAGAAGTGAAGGGGAAGGAAACCAAGGAAAAATACCCTATAAGACCTTTTTTAAGAGAAACCCACAGTTCAAAGCAATTGAACCTCCCCCATCGAACTTAAACATCGACCTGGGCAATGTAGCATCCAACTCTTTTTGTACCTATCATCAAGAGAAACAATCTAAAAGAGATTGTCCATAATGGGTGCATGCCATGAATTTGATGGCCAGTTAGTTCCTAGATGAATTTTCCCTTAACGAAAAATTAAGTGTCTCAACGGTGAATATTTTTTATCAGGGGGAAGTTGACCTGCCAGAAGAAACAACCATGTTGTTGTGGGATCCTTAATTACCAATGCCTTTTGATGATATATTTGAAGTTCAAGAACCACCCACTGATGTTTTGGCTATGCAAACACAAATTAGGGGTCACCCGGTCTCAAATGACCTTACCATTGTCCAAAATTCGAAAGGAAAACAAACAGTCGATCACCCAAAAGCACCTTTTGTCTCCCAAAGAAATCCTATAAACATCCATACATGAGAATCACTCAAGCTAGACTACAACATAGTAGAAGATATAAAAATATTGAAGGCAAATGTATCGATCATGGACATGTGTAGAATTCCCCAGCAAAAGTACTTTCTGTTACAATCCTTAAATTCAACAGAAACCCCTACAAGAAGCATTGACCAAGGAGAAACCCCAACTCCCACAGACCTACGGAATAAACCGAATGTGAATGCTTTCTTTGTAGATAATAAAGGAAATCCTTTTATCCCACCGTTCCTCTTAACATTTGAAGTCTTCAACAGAAACCTCCATAATTGTTTAGTTGACTCAGGGACATCATCTAATTTCATGCCATTATCTATCTACAAGAAATTAAACGAAGTCCCTCTCAAAAGTGATAAACATGTTATACAACTAGACAGAACTCAGGTGAAATTTATTGGAGAACTCAAGGATGTCATGATCAGAATGGATACACACCCGAAATTTGTTCAAGTAATTGACATCATTGTAGTAGATATACCAGAAGATTATGGAGTGCTACCTAGTCAAGATTGGTCCGAGAAGTTGAATGGATATTTTAGCATGGATTGGGATCACCTATGGTTTCCATTAAAGGTATGCACAAACATGATTAGTATTGATAAGGAAAGGTATCTCAAACATAGTGTCACCGATTTATAAGCCCTCAACAAACCCTCATCAACAGATTTCCTCGTGCTAGGAAACTACTCCTGCGATTTCGATTTCATTAATTTTTCCCCTCTCTCATCCGATGTACATCTTACTCAAAAATTTGAAACAGATTTTCAAGTAAATCTACCAGTAGCGTCAAAAGAAACCCTCTTCTATCAAGAACCTCTACTGGAACCCACAAACAAAATAGGTGGAGAGGAGGAAGTTAGTATGCAAGGAGAAGATGATGATTTTCGCTCACAATTTTGGACCTTGTACTTTGATGGGTCTAAATCGCAAGAAGGGTTAGGAGTGGGATGTATCCTCACTGATCCGAAGGGGAAACATAATTTTTTGTCCTGCAGACTAGAATTTGAATGCACTAATAATACATTCGAGTATGAAACTTTACTGCAAGGATTAAAAAAATCCATAGACTTAAACGTTAAAGAACTAAAAGTTTTCAGGGACTTGGAAATTATCGTCAGGCAAGTAAATAATACTATACATTTCAACTCTCCCCACTTGAGAAATTACCAACATGAAGTGCATAGGATAATAAAAAAATTTGAGGCCTTCAATATAACAATGATTCCCAGGACAAAGAATACTCTTGTTGATTCCCTATCTACTATTGCGTCGAGGCTATCCCCTTTAGAAGACTATGAAGCCTCCCGGTTCACTGTGGAACTTCTCTACAAACCATTAGTGCCCAACAATATTTCTAATTGGAAGGCCTTTGAAGGAGATGAACATATCATAAAATTCCTAACCAATCAGGAAAATTTTAAAGACCTGTCTATTGATGATAAATTTTTCCAAGAGAAACTAGTAGAAACCAACCTCATGAACAAAGAGGTAAAACATATCACTCTATTAACAAACCAAAGTCTCACACGATACCAAAAGGGGTAGATAATTTGGAGAACCTCTTTGACTTAAGGGAAAGATTTAAAGGGTCAACAAACACAAAGACAAAAATCTTGTGTCTCATGTACGAGACTATAAATCTAGGAACCCTGAAAAACTCTAAGAATATAAACCTAAGTAAGATAGTGTCTAAAGAACAAAGGAAAGACTCTCAAACTTTTCATGGAATATCAAGATGTTTTTTCATGGTCCTACCATGATCTGAAAACTTACGACACTCACATTATCCAACACACAATCCCATTAAAATATGGAGTAAAACCCTTCCAACATAAGCTTCAGAAGTACTACCCATCTCTAGAACCCCTCATGTGGTAAGAGTTAAAGAAATTACTAGATGCTAAAATTATCTTTCAAGTTATACACTCTACCTGGGTAGCAAATTTGGTTCCTGTTAGGAAAAAGTCTGGGGAAAATCGCCTGTGTGTGGATTTCAGAAACCTCAACAGAGCATCAGAAAAGGACAACTACCTAGTCCCACCGATAGAACAACTCTTGCATACCATGTTTGCTTATGATATTTTCTCCCTGCTAGACGGTTTTTTAGGTTACAACAAGGTTCTAGTTTCATAGGAAGACCAATTGAAAACTACCTTCCGAACCAAGTGGGGAACCTTTTCTTATAAACATATGCCCTTTGGGTTAATTAATGCAGGGGAAACCTTCCAGAGGACCATGCACATAGTTTTTCGGGGATTGATCAACAAGTTTGTAGTAGTATATTTGGACGATGTGAATGTGTATTCAAAGAGTAGAGAGGATCACATCCAACATCTAACCCAGATTTTCAAAAGGTGTAGAAAATACGGTATATCTTTAAACCCTAAGAAAACTATCTTTGGTGTCGAGGAAGGGAAATTACTAGGTCATATTATATCTCAAGCAAGAATTCGCATAGACTTGGAATGAATTAAGGAAATAGCTCAGCTTCCCTTACCCCACAAAAAAAAGGCTATGCAATCCTTCTTTGGGAAATTCAATTTTGTGAGGAAGTTCACCCCCGACTTCGCTGAAACTATCAAACCATTACAAAAAATGATCCGCAAGGATGTTGAATTTAAGTGGGATGACGAACAAAAAAGTGCTTTCAACAATATTAAGGCTGCAATATCTAAAGCTTCGGTGTTGTGAAGTCTTGACTTTAGCAAAGATTGTTTCCTCTATACTTTTTCCTTCGACCAATATTTAGATGCAATATTGACTCACAAGGATGATGAGAACAATGAGGCCCTGGTCTCATTTATGAGCACTAATTAGTAAGGGGTTGAACTTAATTACCCTGCTATAGACAAACATGCTTATGTGGTATACAAAGAAATAAAACATTTCATATCTTACATCCTAAAAAATCACACCAAAGTCATTGTGACTCATCCTATAGTCTGATCCCTTTTCACTCAATAGGATATGGGGGAAAGAAGATGAAATTGTATGGCAAATGTCCAAGAATTTGATCTAGATATAAAACCTGCCAAACTGGTTAAGGGACGAGGATTGTGTAAACTTGTTGTTGAAGCCCAAGACCAAGTAAATGAAGACTCTAGGTGGGAGAATGAGTTGGAKTTATAGCATAGTGAAGCTTTATATGTTCCCCTAGGGTAGGAGTCTTGGTATGGAAAACTAACTTATCTCTTACATCATGGGACTTGCCCAGAAAACCTAAAACCTAAGGAAATGAGAGCTCTCAGMCTAAAATCAACACAATATTGCCTCATAAACTCAGTTCTCTTCCGCATGAATTATGATGGGGTAATTTTGAGATGTATCGAATGTGAATATGCAAACAAGGTTCTGAAGGAGCTCCATGATGGTCTTGCAGGTGGAAAATTTGCATGGAATACCATTGCTCATAAGATACTGAGAGTTGACTATTACTGGCCTACTTTGTTTAGGGACGCTCATATGTACGCTAGAAACTATAAAACTTGTCAAATAAGCACGGGGTTGGAAAATATAGAAGTTGTCCCACTCCAACTAGTGGCCATATCTAGACCATTTGAGCAATGGGGGTTAGAAATCATAGGGTAAATTACATCGAGTTATTAAAAAAAACATAGATACATATTGACTGCTATAGACTATTTCATGAAATGGGCAGAGGCCATCCCTCTGACTCATGTAAACAAAAAGGTGGTAATCCAATTCATAGATCAACAACTAATCACAAGGTTTGGTATGCCTTCTGTTCTTGTTTTTGACAATTCTGCTTACTTTTATTCCATCCTATTAACAGAGTTTTCTCTAGAAAAATGAATCATAATCATATACTCTGCAAACTACTATCCACAGGGGAGTGGAGTGGCAGAATCAACGAATAAGAACCTAGTGAGGATATTGAAGAAAACAATTGCAGATAATCAAAGGAATTGGCATAGTTCACTTCATTTCCTTATGGGTAGATAGAGTAACACCCAATGAATCTATAGGGAACTCCCCATAGCTTCTGGTATATGGACAAGAAGACATTCTCTTGAACAAGCTATATCTTCCATCTCTTTAGCTTGCTCAGGGATCTATAGGAAAACCCTCATCAATTATCCAACAAAGGATTGATACCCTCCTCATGCTGGAGGAGGAAATGGAGAAAGAAAAATCAAAATTCGTCTCTCATCAGAAGATAGTTAAAAGGTGGTTTTACAAGCATAAGGCCAGAGAGAAGAATTTTGAAGTAGGAGACTTAGTCCTGAAATGGGATAGAGAAAATGAATAGAAGGGAAAACATTCAAAGTTTCAGAATCTATGGCTCGTACCTTTCCAGGTAGTCGAGAATCTTGGGACAGACACATATCGGTTGCAAAATTTGAGGGGGGAACTCGATGTCCTCCCAATGAATGGCCAGGCCCTAAAACAATATTTTTGTTAAAAAAAAATGTGTGCTTTCCTGTTATTTTATTTTGTAGGTGTTAGGTAAGTTGATTGCAGAGTCCTTTATTTATGTTTTTATTTTTTGTGGTATTTGTGTACTTTAAAGTTGTGTTTTGTAAGGCATTGGTTGACCTTAATCAATACAATGTAGCAAACTCTATTCCTAACTCATGCTTACATGTAACACAAGAAACGCTGGGATAAATGCATTTTTCTTAAAAGAGTTTTGTATCTGACCTTTGCGAATAAACGACTTTGTCAAGTGATTAAGTGTTCATCTGGTGGTCTGGTAAAACCTAAAAGGAAAGATTGTAAGTTGGAAAGGACCAAATGTACCTCAAGACAAGGCTAGAAAAAATTCACCTTAACCATCTCATCTTGCAAATAAAAGATGTCCTCCTCTCCCACTCACTCAAGGCATCTCTGCAAAAAAATAAATCAATTATATCAAATGAGCATGAAGTAGAAGAGGGTATGCAGATAACTCCACCAGGGATACGGACACTTGTTGGCAGTGGAGCAAGGTTTGTGATGTCGGGGTGACTTTGTCAGGGCTATGGATGCTCACTTGCAGCGGAGCGACACCGCAACAAATGAATGATGATAACTAAAAGTCCCAGTGCTAATGAATACTTTACTTGGCTCTTTTCAAAAGGGGGCATGGGTCATAGTCAAAGGGAATGAAGGTGGAATAAATGTTGAAACCCCACAAGCGGGCCCAGATTCACGAACCGAGGGAATTTTAAACATAGGGATAGAAGAGACTCTGATAAAATCAAAACCAGATTAGGTTCTTTACTAGTTTCTGCATCAACTAAGCCCGGGGAAGGAACAAAGATTATGCTTTTGCCTAGTAAATCGCCAGTTTTTGAGTGCTCAACACACCCTAAAATCCTTATGAAATTTTATCACTTTTTGGGTACCACTTGTTTTATTTTACTGTCTAAATTGCGTTCACATGGGGGGGGATGGTTTTTTTTGTTTTTTTTTCATGACTCTTATCAATCAAGTCAGGGTGTTTGAACTTGTTACATGAAACCTTGTGTCTAAAAGAAATTGACATCCTAACTAAGAATCTGCATATAACATTGCACCTAATGCACTTGTGTTCAACGTYGACAAAATTAAAGAAGGTAAAGTGTCCGCACAGTTACAATAGTCGTCGATCGTCGATGCATCATCAATTTCAGTAGAAGGTAGAGTTGGTTTGCGTAATTTATTCGCCACGAAAAATTCAAGAGATAGTCAATCCCCATCGACGTTGGCAAAATACGGGAAGGATAGACATTGACAAAATCTGTAAAGAAATCACCGATAGCCAATGACCGATGCGCTTTATCAGGGTCGAGGAAATCTAGAAGGGTTAAAAAAATAATTTTTGTCTACGATAAACATATCACTGAGCCTCGATACACTTTCGACATCGAGACTTTTTTGAGAGAGTTGATTCAGGAGCACCTGGGTAGGTTTATCGTCGATTACCGACCCTTGATACTTTTCATCATCGGAAATATAGGATTGGTTTTTAGAGCATGTAGCTTAAATAAAGTATTGATTCTGATTAACATGAGTAAATGAAGATGATGGTCTTGAGTGCCACATGTCTTTATCACTCAAATGTGTCATATGACCTAGTTTCGTCTCAAGTCATCTTAAGGTTTCCTATGTCCTAGTCACACCTCCAGGTCAACCTTGCAACATCAACTCTGTATGAAAATATCGTTCGGCATCAGAGCTTTTGCAAGAGAATATCAACGAAACTTGTTCAAGGCAGAACCCCAACTCCCGAATCACCAGCTGGACTAGTCAAATGATGGGATGTTTTCGACATAAGATACAATCCGATTCTAACATTTAATAGACCAGTTAATGCTTCATCCTGCATTTTTTGCTACCTTGTGTGCCGATTGAACAACAATAATTTGAAATCACCAATAGGCCATGTTATGACCCATGATCCAATTTAATTTTAAACGTCTTTGGAGATCTGGCGACAGATTTAATAGAACTACACTCATAACCCGAATTGAATGGATGATGCGAAAAGGTAATTTCATCCTGTTTAAAATCGCTAGAACATCTTTGAGAAATTTTATTTTCTGCACAAGTTTGAATTCCAAAGCATTTGAAGAAGAAAAGAAAGCGCATCGATACTATGTTGATCTTCATATTATCAAAACTAGGTCAAAAACGTTGTAGAGGTAAAATGTCGTCAAGAAATCCAACCACCATACACTCGCCAAGAGAACCCAAGCTAAAGGAAGATGAAACAGGTGAAGGTTCTTCTCCTGGTACTGCAAGGCAGTTGGAGTACACTCCCAGGGCAGAGCCGATCATAAAAACCTCAACAAAGAAGGCCTTTGTCCAACCTCTGACCTTTGGTGATATAGAAGCAATCATCGGATCCAAAGTAATTCTCCCACAATGGGGGGTCCTTTTCAACAAAATCAGTCGGGCGGACTACCCAGAGTATATCCCACACAACAACCCAGATGTAAGGGCACTCGATGACTAGGTGTTCCCAAACATCCGACGGTCATATTTGCACATGGTAGCCATCCGAACCCCAGTTTTTCCTTGCATAGAATTTTTGAAGTGGCTAATCAACCAAACATATGTGTAGAAGTGTTTGATCAATGATGAGAATGGCGGGTGTGTCAAATTTTTCCTCCCGACAGAAGTCAAAAAGTACTATAAACTCAGAGACCCAGATGAGCGGCTAAACACAGAATTCATGGTGAAGTTCTACGAATTCCATGACACCATCCAGTTGATGGCCTCATGGTGGAAGGAGGACAAAAACGTTTACAAACCAGAGCAGTGGCTGGTATGGAACAATCAACCTGAGAGAGCCATACATGTACTTGATGGATCTCATCTTTCGATTGTATGGAGATAAGCCCTGCTCCAAGTTTTTGGAAGCATGGATGCCCTTGGTGTACACTATGGAAATCTCTAGAAGCAACTTCAACTGGGTAGTGATAATTTCCAAACAATTGAGCATCTGTGTACAATAGGCTCAGACACCGAAATAAGGGGAAGCACCCACTTTACACATGGCCTCGTACCTGCTCAATGTGATATGTGCAAGAAATGTCTTCGCCAACATGAATTTAAGATAGCATGTTGCAGAGCTCCCTGTTCATGTTTATTTCAGCATACTTTTGGAGAACAGGTAAAAAAAATCCTACTCACTCATCTGCGATGAATTCATCACTCATATTCATTATATTATATTTAAAAAGGAATTCCCAATATTATCCGCAACAACCAAGAAAATAATAGCGAAGGTAGGCCACTGGTATTTGGATGAACGCTCAACCTATATCAGGGTGTTCGGGGCCACTGGAGCACCGCTTCTACTCCCCACTCACGTCCCAGACTGACTCATTATAGGATAAATCTGCTATCATACCTTCTTGCAGGGCTATAATGCCACACTAGTCAAGGAAAAGAAGCGGGATTTCATACCCTACGGTTTCCATGTGTGGTTTTATCTAGTAAAGGACACTACTCAAGACAAACAAGAAGGGCTAATCCAACTTGAATTCAGGTTCCCGATAGGCCGATTCTGCAAGCACGACCCTAAATGTCTAGTCCTCCAACATGCTTCACAAGTATCATCCTATGGGCTATATGCGCATGATAAATTCGAGGATGAAATTTTCACAGAGTGCACTCAACACTGGGAAGAGGTAGTACATAGGATGACCAACCCAAATATGACCAGGTTAAATTCCATGAGCATGGATGAATAGGTGGATACAATAGAGTAGTCATCTCAAGAGGCCCTCAGAGTCCAGGAAGAGATCAGATCGGCATAGACTACAGAGGCACAAAGAAGAGGGTTTATCTTGCTATAAGGGGCATAGAGAATCATTGACCAATTACAGAATGATCCTGACCTCATGGAGATGTCAAGGATCCCTGCCGACGACCCAATTTCAAGCAGTGGATATCCAACTGGATTAGAGCCAATACAAATTGAAGAAATCATCGGGCCCAAAAACCCTGAAGTTCCATCACCACAAATAAGATCACCAGGAAAAATTTCAACCCAGCTTGAGGTATCGAGGAAACAGGGTAGGAAAAGTGTACCTAACCCATTTTTCGACTTGATAACCATCTATGATGAGGAGGAGAGTTTGGAGGTGTCCCTGGTGACTCTAGTGAAAATTATAGAGGACAGGGAACCTGAGAGAGCATCTACCCCAAGTCCTGATTCTCCAATTCAAATCCTTTCGCAGAGCGACCATGAGGTCAAAAGTGCCTTAGAAATTGAGCTACTCGACTTACCAGGAACCCTAATGGACAAATCGAGAGATGAGACTGGATGAGAAGGTCAGAAAGAGGAATATCCATAGCAATAAATCGTCACATTGACAACTGATTACCAAGTAAGTACCAGACTTGTCCCTGAATCTTCAATTTCGGTTGGTACCTCATCAGCTGATGAGAAACAAACTGAGGCTGAGCCATCATAACATATGGGAGAAGTTCAGGAACCCATCCTAGAACAGATACACATAGTCGGGAGCCTGGGAAATACTCTAACCTGGGGAGAACTAAAAATCCCTGAACCGTTTGATGAGGTCATCGATATACAAGTGATCGCCTATGACCGAAAGAGAAAATCCATAATGAAGAGAACCACTAAGAAGAGGAGGCTTATGTTGGATAGTTTGATTCTCATCACCACAAAGGAGAAGTTTCTCAGCACAGAGCATGCCAAGACGACCAAGGTTATCGGTGCAGGTATGGCTATCACAGATGCCACATTGGATACATCAAGAAGGGATGAGAAGGAGTTGGCCGATGCACTTAAGGAGTTAGAACATCTGCTGCATTTGGAAAAATACTATCAGGGCTCCACACAGGCCACAGTGTTTTTGAGAAGTGAGTTTCAAGATGCCTATGACAAATTCACGAATGAACGGCACCTTTTCACTATAGTTATAGCTAATTTCCAAGAAGACACCCTTATGGCACTAGAAACCTGTAAGGACATGGAAAGGTGGTATGAGAAGGCTCACCAAGCAGTAGAAAGGATCGATTACATCAGCGCGGTTCAAAAGGGACGAGACGCCAAAGAACACGACATTCGAGTGCTAAGGGACAATAGCATATATTGGATCAGGAAAGAGGTCGAATACTAGGTGAAAATGGCACATGAACCTCAGTGGGAGATTCAGGAGAAATGGGTCGATTGTGAAAAGAGTTGGGTAAAGATTAATCAAGAGATGAAAGACATCAGCCTCTCATAATTCGACTCACCCAAGGACTTTGTCGACCTACATGACATAGTCAAGCAACATGCAGAACAAGACTCGACATGGACAACAATGATAGAAAATGTGGAGAGCATTGTGCCAGGTCAAGTACAACAGTTCATGGAGATTCTGATCAGGGCTCGAGCAGTTTTGCAGTAGTTAAGTGTCAAAATAGTCAAGTATCGAGCACGAGCAGTAGAATTGAAAGAAATCTTTTCAGCCCCGATGGACCAACATAGGTTCCCATATGCCAACACATGCGAGGAACTTTTTGTCAAATGGTCGGAGTATGAGAAGTGTCATCCACTTCAGTAAAACTATTTGATGATCCTTAGAAGACAAAGAGATGAAAGTGCCATGTGGTGATATTTTGTTTTACTTAGCTTGCACTCATAGTAGCTATTTTTAGTTAATGATTCATTATAAATAAGATGATTGACCTTTTAGTAAAGGTCGATGGTTTTGGAAAAGACCCTCATTTTTGGAATTGTAAAGAACTATTTCCGAACTACCTTAATTGAGAAGTCTTGTTTAGGACTAGAGACAAACTTATGTTTTTCATCAAAGGCGTTGTGTGATTGGATTTGAGGAGGAAGTACTTTCGAATTTATTTCATGAATAGATGTTGTAATGAGTAAGAGTTTTTGAATCTATTGATAAGTTAGTTGTTTCAATATTTTTTGTAGTTCTTGTCTCTAATGATGAAAACAAATCGTTGTGTTAATGTGTGATTAATTCTAGAGCTAAGGAAACTAATTTTTCTTTCCATCATTTTATTGTATGTATGTTTACTTTTGATAATTGTATCTCAGTCAATAATTGAAATACCAACAAGTTAATGTATTAGTACTAGGCTTGTCACAAGTGTGAATATCTTTGTCTTCATGTTGAGCACAAGGGTTATCCCAAGCTCAGTCTTCTTCAGTAGATAAGAACCCCCTTTTCCAGCTGGTTTATACCAGCACATATTTTTATCAGACCATCTAATAAAATAAAATATAAAAAGAGAGCGTTTAAACTAAAGGTGGAACTTTCACAAGAAGATATCCTGTAAATCACTACGTAAATCCCATCGATAAACTGATCGGATCGAAATATCCCGAGAACCATTCCACCGTCAAACGCTACAGAGTCTAATTGGGCCTTCATGGCGGGTTTGGTTCCTACTGTTGAGTTAAATGGATTTAGGACCCCTCAACACAATTGCAGAAAGATTTACTGGTCGTGGTGCTAAGATTTTGTTTAGAAATTGAATTTACCTGTTCGGTCAACAAAGGCTCAACGGTTAGTGATTTGATAACGAATCTACAAGGATTAAAGAAGAAAATCATCTATGAATGGACCATCAATGATTTTGGAGAAGCATGAGTTGTGTCAATCGGTAACACAATTTCAAAAGGTGAACGTTCAACATCAACAAACATCTCAAGTTAATTTGTAGATCTCGGAAACAATAATTTCTACACAAGTCTAACCATGCTTAGAAGGTAGGGAAATCTCATACCAATTATAACACGTGTGTGATAATAAGAGTAACAATTTGACAAGAAGAAGAAATCATTGGTGTTGAACAAGTAAGACTCGATTTTATTAAATCACAAAGATAATGCTACCAACATCACAATGTGGTGCTATTACTACAATAATTGATGAATCCATCATTAAATTGCACCATTGAAAATTTATGCATTTCCAGCTTTAAGCATAGATCGCTAATTAATATATAATGAAATTCCTACTTTTACATTGACTAAACCAAAGCTCAGTTTGACAACCTCTACATCGAAAGTACTATGGAGTCAATTGATTTCTCCTGAAGATGGATGGACCTCATTGGACTAGCTAAGGATAGTATGTAGAGAATGAATTAACCTCTATTAAATGGAATCCAAAGGGACATAATAAGGTTTAATTTCCACGAGAATCAAGGTTTAACCCACAAATTCTCAATTGATAATACAAACGCTCGGTTCTAATTTAGGGAGAAAAACACTGACCAATCGAAGTTCATTCCTTTGAAAACGAACCAGTAAAACAAGGATGATTTAATTTTTTGTTATTTAAATACCTCAGATCAGTCACATTAATAAATAGTCAAAACGCAATAATAAAATGAAATCCATCTCGGGTAATAAAAATTCATGGCCCTAGGTGTTTTTTTTCCTTTCGCTTAAATCTCTTACTAAGAATAAATTTACAGTTGTCGGGTTCTGATAAAAACAAAATATATTTGAATTGATGGTGGGAGTTGTTCTCCCAATTAATTGAGGAATGAACTAAGTACCATCTTCCTGAATAAAAAATTAATTCTAACCAGAGCATTTATTGATCAGTTTATTTTCATAAAAATTAATCCGGTTGCTTCCTAAATATATATATATATATATATATAAGAAAGACTATAAATATCACAATACACAAGACCCTGAATATTTCAGTCCCATGTCTTTCAATAACCAAAATTTTTAACCAACTACGGAACATAAATTTTGAAATGAAATTTTATAACAAGATTATACTTTACAATACAATTAAGGTACTAAATACCGTAACCAAGACTGTTGTCGGGCAATGAAATTTAATCTGGAAACTTGCGCAATGTCTAAATCCTTCGCCTCACTTGCCAATCCTAAGACTTCACCGATACCTCCCAACCAATTCTAGGGGTACTCTTCTTCCCCCTTATCCCCCAGAGCCACAAAGGGGCCACACACAGTAAACCAAAAACTTAATAGCAAAAACTTGCCCGCAAGGAGAGGACTCCATCTCTTACACAAGCTTGAGCCCAACTCTCCATAAGTAAACTTAGTCAAATAAAATTTCAGCAGCATAACATTCATCCAATAATAGGGTAAGTTCTTTGTTGGCCCTTGGGTATGGATTAAGAAATAAAGCGAAGAAAAAGGAAAAGAAAAGATGAAGTACGAACTTCATGGAAGGCACATTGACTGAGATTGAGTCAAAGTGGTCAAAGAAGCAGAAAATAAGAAGAGAAGTAAGGGAAAATGAGTCATTGGATGAGGATATCGAGGATTAGAGATCATCAACGAAGATGGATCGTGGACAACTCAGAAAGCGGAAGAAGATGTCAACAAGTGCTTTGGAGCACCTCACGGAAAAGAAGGAAAGATAGGCTGGCAAAGCCCGAGAAGTATGGGTCAAGTTGACCTAGGGTTTTGGTATCTAGGGTTTTGAAACCTAGACGTTTTTCATTGTAATGTATAAATAAATGTCTAGAGGACCTGGGAGGGGTTGTTGTTCGTTGTTGTTATTATCGTTGTTGTCATATTGTGGATGATCATCGTTGTTGATACTATTGTGTATTGAGAGAGAGAGAAGTGTTTTGTGTGAGAGCATTCTGTATTGTAAATATCTTCAACTGGGTGCGAATATCAAACCTCTAGTTGGGTGCGCAGGGAGGGGAGATAGAGAAGAGAGAGAGATATGCAAGCTAAGAGCGTAGATAGAACTATATGTTTTCATATAATATATCAAGAAACACATTTCTGTAGACGTAGCCCTAGGGAAAGGGTGAACCACGTATATATTGTTGTTCTGTGTGATTGATGTTGTGTTATTTTACCTTCTGATATACTGTGATTGCATCCTTGTGTTAGATTTGGGATATAACTTTCACAGTAGGTTTAAGGGAGATAAATAGTAACTATATTGCTACGTGTTGTTGTCTTGGATCCACTTTACATTTTCTTTGGTTGTAGACACATGTGTCCTGCAACCCCCTATTGCTACTTTGGGTGAGACTACATCTTCTTCGCATGTGTTGCTGAAAGGGCCAATAGTTAGGGATTTTTGGTGTGCTGTTAGAGATGAACCCTGGGTTTGCCCCTGTGCCAACAAATAGTTTTGTTTTTAGGACCAAGACCTTCTCGAGGGAATGTCAAGGTGGTTTCCATTGAAGAGAGAGATTCATAAGTGGATAGAAGAACAAGAGAGAGACTTCGTTGAAGCTCAGAATAAGAACCCTAATCTTAGCATAGAGGATTGGTTGGGAAGATATATCTTTACTGATATACAAGAGATTTTATTTGGAGGAATTCATAAAGATCTATACGAGTGGTTAGCTAGACTAGCAGATACCCATTTTGAGATCATATTTAGACCACTTATGGTTTGGACATCGACGTTGATCAAGAAGGTCAAGAGAGTTGATAACATCGTGTTAAGAGAAATAGATCACTGGTTTGATAGCACTATTGGAGGGTACATAACTGAGTTTTCTATTGACAGGGTAGAGTCATATAGCCAAGCAGAGAGATATTTATTTAAGGGACCTAGAGGAAATTTTTTACAATTATTGAAGTTGAATATAAAGATGTTATTGCATGAGAAGAACATATTGAAAATACAGTGGTTGGTCAGATTGAAAAGCTAATTTTCAAGAATTCAGACAACGATAACGACGTAGAGGTTGGACATACGAGTAGTGGGAGATCATTTACAAAAGTTCCTTTGGTGAACCTTTTTTAGTAGGGTCATGAGCCACTGGCATAGGATGAAGGGTTATACAGTGGAGAAGAAGAAGAATATTTATTGACCAAGGAACATTCGGGGTCCACTGGGCTAGAGGAAGAGAACACTTCAGAACCTCGTCGAGAAGAATCACAAACTTCAAGAACTACACAGACTGCCGAAGTAAGTACTATTACTCCTCATGTTGTTTTAATAGTGTTAAGTAACCAGAGTAGTCAGAGTTATCAGAGCACTCAAAGCACTGTTACCAATAGTTCAATACATACTCAGTCAAGAAACCTAGGAAGATCTATGGAAGATGAAATGAGGCTACCTATATTTAGAGGAGATGGATCTGAAGATCCTGATCAACACTGGTTCTTATGCCAGGATGTATGGAGTATTAAGAAAGTAAATGATGAAGAAGTTAGAGAGATCAGTTTAGTACTATCTTGAGAGACCGCGCACTGAGTTGGTACATGAATTTTGTTAACGGAGATGCACAACCTAAACCGTTGAATGAGATCAAGACTACGTTGAGTGCAGAATTCAAGAAACCCAAGTCGGAGTCACAATGCATTACCGAACTAAAAGAAATCAAGCAGAAAGTAGTTGAACGTGTTTGAGAGTTTGATTATAAGTTTAAGACCTTAACATGCCGATAAAGTTTTTAGATCCCAGACGAGCAGAACAAGGAATGGTTCATCCCTACCCTCCTATCACACATCATAGTTACTCTGATGCAACCAAATTTTTCTTTGAAGGCTGAGGCGTTGGAGATCGCCATGAAACTAGAATAAGCCCCTACAACATGAAGTACAACATGAAGGAAATGCTACACATTTTAACTCTATAGGAAGAGGAAACTTCAACCCTCATGGTGGATTCAGAGGAAGAGGACGAGGTGGAGGCATGGATCGAGGTTGAGGTCAGATAATTTGTTATAACTATGCACAACCAAGAAATTTGGAAATGGATTGTCAGAACCCTTGTACCACTTGCATCTACTGCAACTCATTTGAACATGTTATTGAAACTTGCATCTATTGCAGAATCCCTATTTGAACATGTTATTGAATATTACCCTGTGCTGTTAGCCAAGATTCAAAAAATATGAGGATGAAACCAACAAGTAAAATTAATATCAAAAAGAACCTCATGGTGAGGACCCTAGAGTTGTTTTTATCAATAGAGGAGGTGGCGCGCTTGCCACAAGGAGAAGACAAGGTGACTCCAAAAAAACACCACATAAGAATCAAGGGTCAAAAGTGAATTGAAGGTGAGAAGACACAAATGTTTGATTCAAAGAAAAAAAGACATTTGAAGAGGCAAGAAAATAATTTGGAAGAGAACAAGATTCTTCATCAAAGACACAACTAGAAGTGAGAGAATGTGGAATGCCTTTGGCATTTGATCAGTCTGCATCACCTGGAGAAGGAAAAGAGGTAAGAAATCTTATGGAATTCTTATGTACTTGCATTAATCTGATTAAGGATGAAATAGATGTACAAGAACTACAAAATTTGATCAGACAGTATGAGATAGGTAGGATAGCTCCTCTGCTGAATAAAGCAGTACATCAAGTATTTAGAAATAGAAGGGAAAATAAGAAACTACACCTTAATGCTCAGATTAGAGATTATGAAATAGATTATGTGGTCCTCGACTTAGGGTCAGAAGTCAATGTTATGAGGAAGTATACCTGGGCAATGATGGGAAAACCTAAGTTAATTTATTCCCCTATCAGGCTTAGGATGGATAATCAATAGGTAGTAAGCCCCTTTGGAAGACTGGAGCATGTCCATGTGGACATCAAAGGGGTAAGAAAATTTGCGGATATCTAGGTGATTGAGATAGTTGATGATAGTTGTCCTTATCATGTTCTATTAGGAATTGATTGGGCTTTCAACAATTCTACTATTGTTGACTTAAAGAAAAGAAGAATGACATTTGAAGGTGATGGCCTTAGGGTCATTGCATCTCTGGATCCTGATGAAGGTCACAGATACACAAAACCTATCAGAAAAGAAGACCGCGCATATGAGCTAGAAAATATTTACAAATTAACAACAAGACAACCAAATTACATTAATCCTATAGCAGATGGGAACTTAAGCTGGCAAAGTGACAGCACATGCTCATCATATTCATAAGAAGCACTACAAAACTAGTAGAACAAGATGTATGAAGTTCCTACGAGAAGGTGTGCTAGATTGAAGAGGGAAGTTCACTGGATTGGAACAAAAGTAAGTAATCTTCCCACCTTTGACGGTTTAAATCACTTAGAAAATTTCTTACTGGAATTTGAATAAATTGTACCAGTACAACAGAGGACGTTGGCACTGGATGAGTCACTAAAAGAAACTCCAACAACATGGTGGGGAACACATAAGAAGAACATCACAGACTGGGTGCAATGTCACACTTTGATGACAGTGCACTTTTCAAAACAAGCTGAAGGGTGCAAAGTGTGATACATAGGTCAAAGATTTTCGAAGGACCATGTGTGAAGTTGTGAGGAGGCCTGGAGAAACATCCCTCGAGAGAAGTGGGTGCATAAATTCATCAACACTTTGGACACAACACCTATTAATTGGTATCTTCAAGCAGAATTGCACCTCACCACTTTAGATTGGTATGGTATGACTCCGAACTTTGTAGCTACATTTTTATTTGAAATTCAATACCCCTCAGTATATCAAGCTTTAGAAGTTGTAAGACAAAAATTCTTTGAGGAGGCACCTAACCTCCCTTTGGAGCAAGAAGAAGATGAGTGGACTGCACCACTTCAGAAATTGCAAGGCTGTTACAATATCAATGTTGATGAAGACGATGATCCTAGGAATGTGAACATCGCAGAAACAAAAGGACAGAGAGACGTAGAAGGACTAGGAGTCGAACTACCTTTTATTGGACAACCAATGAAAATCAAGAAAGTTAATATTGGAACAAAGCAAGCACCTAAGCTCACAAACGTTGGAGATTATTGGGATGATGCCATTGTTGACAAGATCACATAACTACTGCATGAGTATCATGACTTGTTTCCAACCAAGAGTACTGACATGAAGGGAATTAAAGGGCCCATGGGAGAGATGAAGATCCCCTTGAAACCATATGGAAGGCCATTCAAGCAGAGACCTTACAGACTGAATCCCAAATATAAACAGAAAGTCAAGATTGAATTAGACAGAATGTTGGAAGTAGGAATCATAGAACCTGTTGAAGAGTCAGAATTGATTAGCCCTATGGTGTTCCAAGATAAGAAGATGGTAGAGATCATAATCTGTGTAGACTTGAGGAAACTGAATGATTCATGTTTACATGATCCATTCCCTACACTGCTTATTGACGAAGTGTTGGATAATGTGGGAGGACAGGAAGTTTACTCCACAGATGGATTTTCAGGTTATCACCAGATCATGATTGCTAAGGAAGATCACCACAAGACCACATTTGCAACAGGATAGGGATCCTACCAGTACACAATGATTCCCTTCGGACTAAAGAATGCACTAGCCATCTTTTCTAGGGTGGTGGTAGAAGCATTCAAGGAATTTCTACATAAATGTTTGGAAGCATATTTTGATGATTGGACTATTTTTAGATTATTGCAAAATCATATTGAATTTTAAAGACTAATGTTGGATAAGTGCAGGCAATGTCAGATTTCCCTAAACCTGAAGAAGTGCATCTTCTTTTCACCCTTTGGAGTGATGTTAGGCCATATTGTGTGTAAACAGGGGTTGCTGGTAGATCCATCTAAGATTATCATTATTGTTGATCTACCCCCTCCTACTTCAGTTAGATAGTTGTGCATTGCGCTGTGGCATACTGGATACTACAAAAAATTTCATTAAGGCCTATGCACAAATTAAAACACCCATGGAGAATCTTTTTAAGAAATATTGTCAGTTTCAATGGACAGAAGAATGCCAGTAGAGCTTCGACACACTGAAACAAAAAATGGTCACTGCGCCCATTCTGGTTTTCCCAGATTGGAGTAAGGAATTTCATGTGCATGTCGATGCCTCATCTATTTCATTAGGAGAAGTTTTAGAACAACTAGGATCAAGATATATTGACCATATGTTATCCTTTGCTAGAAGGAAGCTCTCTACAACTGAGATAAATTACACTACCACTGAAAGAGAAGGTTTAGCCATGGTGTATGTGTTGCAGAAATTTTGCCACTACTTGTTGGGAGGACACTTTAAGATGTTCATTGATCACTCTAAATTGAAATACTTAGCCAACAAGACAGTGTTGGGGGGAAGAATATTCCAAGAATATGATTTCGATATTGTGGTCAAGCCAGGAAGAATGAACAAGGGACCTGACCACTTGTCTAGGTTAGAACATGGAGAGGAACCTAATAGCTTGGAGGATACACTACCCGATGCACAGTTGTTGGCCATCAGAAAGGTTGATGATCACTTCACCAAGATAGTCCAGTTCCTATCAACAATAATGGCACCTCGCAAATATACAATCATTTAGAAGAAATGGCTGGTAGTTCATGCTGCATATTTTTCACTTATAGTTGTGAAGCTATACAAGATGGGACCTGATGAGATTTTAAAGAGATGTGTTATGGAGGCAGAGAGACCATTGATTGTAGCAGAATCACATGAAGGCATCACAGGAGGACACTATGCAGGGAAAGAAACAACGCAAAAGGTTCTTTGAGCTATCCTTTGGTGCCCCACTTTGCACAGAGATGCTAAGGAATACTACAGAGCCTGCAATGTATTCCAAAGAGTTGGGAAACCTTCCAAAAGAGATGAGTTTCCTTTAACACCTCAGCTAACTTTACAAGCATTTGAGAAATGGGCAATTGATTTCATAGGACCTATCAACCCACTAGGAAAGCGCATAGGATCCAGATACATCATCACTACGACAAATTATTTGACAATATGGGAAGAAGAAAGATCACTCAAGGACTGTAGTGCAACTACAACTGCGCGATTCATATTTGATGATATCATAACCAGATTTGGATTCCCGAATATCCTTATGAGTGATCAAGGTAAACACTTTATTAATAAGACTGTTGAATCCTTGACTCAGGAATTTGTAGTTCACCATAAGAAGAGCACCCCATACAGTTGAATATTTAAATAATATCTTGGAGACAACGCTAATGAAGATTTGTAGTATAAACAAGGATGATTGGGATTTGAGAGTACCAACAGTATTATGGGCCTATAAAACCATAAGAAGCTGACAATCCAGACTCCATTTAAGTTGGTTTATGGTCTAGAAGCAATCGTACCTATGGAATATTTAGTTCCTAGATTAATAATTGCAACATTTACAGATATGGATGACACAGGCATTGTGCAAGATAGAGTTTCACAGTTGGTAGAACTGGAAGAAGATAGATTCATTACAGGATTTCACCAATAGGTACATAAGAAATGAGAAAAGGCCTACCATGACAGACATATCAAGAAGAAAGCCTTTAACAAAGGAGATCTGGTATTGGTATGTGACAACAAGTTCATGAAGCATCCAGAGAAGTTTAGGACACATTGGCTTGGGCCATATGAGGTTTCCTATGTTACAGAAGGAGGAGCTGCGCAATTGAATACTTTGAAGGGATAATGGAAGGAAGGTTTGGTAAATGGGAGCTGGTTGAAATTGTACTATGACAACCGGCTGTCATACAACTCTCAGCAAAAGAAGAAGGAGAAGAGTCTAGGTACCAGATGTAGTTGAAACTGGGTACCAGACACATAAAATACAGTCTGCACACAGTGTGGAAGGATAGAGAAGAAAGCACAGGCTGCTTCGTGTAGTTTGAAGTCAAAGAAAAACATAAGGTTCAGACCTACAGTGCCTCGGGATGAGTCACATGCGAGTGTTTGGGGCTTGTTTTCCCTTGGGTATGGATTAAGAAAGAAAGCGAAGAAAAAGGAAAAGAAAAGATGAATTACGAACTGTGCGAAAGGCACATTGACTGAGATTGGGTCGAAGTGGTCAAAGAAGAAGAAAAGAAGGAGCGAAGTAAGGGGAAACGAGTCTTTGGAAGAGGAGATCGAGGATGACACATCGTCAAGGAAGATGGATCGTGGACAACTTAGCAAGCGGAAGATGTCAACAAGTGCTTTGGATCACCTCACATAAAAGAAAGAAAGACAGGTTGGCGAAGCCCAAGAAGTATGGGTCAAGTTGACCTAGGGTTTTAGACACCTAAGGTTTTGGTATCTAGGGTTTTGACACCTAGACATTTGTCATTGTAATGTATAAATAAAGGTCTAGAGGACCTGGGAGGGGTTGTTGTTCGTTGTTTTTATTGTCGTTGTTGTCGTATTGTGGACGATCATCATTGTTGATACTATTATGTATTGAGAGAGAGAGAGAAGTGTTGTGTGTGAGAGAATTCTGTAGTGTAAAGATATTCAGTTGGGTGCGAAGATCAACCATGCAGCTGGGTGTGCAAGGAGGGGAGATAGAGAGAAGAGAGAGATCTGCAAGCTAAGAGCACAAATAGAACTGTATGTTTTCATATAATATATCAAGAAACACAATTTTGTGGACGTAGACCTAGGGAGAGGGTGAACCACGTATATCTTGTTGTTCTGTGTGATTGATGTTGTGTTATTTTACCTTCTGATATATTGTTATTGCATCCTTGTGTTATATCTGATATATAACTTTCACAGTAGGTTTAAAGGAGATAAATAATAACTAGATTGTTGTATGTTGTTGCCTTGGAACCACTTTACATTTCCTCTGGTTGTAGACACCTGTGTCCTGCAACCTCCTATTGCTACTTCGGGTGATACTGCATCTTCTTCACAGGTGTTTTCGAAAGGGCCAGTAGTTAGGGCTTGTTGGTGTGTTGTTAGAGATGAACCATGGGTCTGCCCCTGTGCCAACATTCTCTCTTCCTCACCATTTTTTTTATAGGAAAATTTGCATTGACACATGTCTTCCCATGCACAATTAAACAATATTAATAATTAAATTAAGGATTATTCACCCTCAACACATGTCACACTCTCCCCAAGTTGCACATGATAATTCTCTTTTTATTTTAATTATTTAGACATTTTCCCAAAAATTCCCCAATTTGTTCCTATTTTTCCTCTTAGTTGGTCTCTTTGTTCCCCAATCCCCCATTTATTTTGTGTCCCCTAACTAAATTCAGTTTGAGTTTTATTATGAGTCTTCTTTTAGTTAGGATTAGTGGTTGATTGCCTTAGGATGATAACTCTAGGTTGACCACCTATTCTCTCATGATTTTATTTTCTTTTATTTTAAAAATCCTTTTTATTATTTTCATGCACACATGTCACTGCACATACCCAATTTTTATTCTTATTTATTTTTTTACTTAGTTTACTAGTATAACTCCTTTTATTCCCATTAATGTTTTATTTAGTTCATTATCTTAAGCTTAGACTCTAGTTAGCTTTCTATTTTATAATTAAATAATTAATTGTATGCCCTATTCTAACAAAGTCTAACATTTTTATTTTATTTTATAGGCCTTCTAGATTTTATTGACTCAAAATTTTGTTTATGCAACGTGCCCTTCAAGATGCACTCTGTGCTCCAAGGGCGCCACTTGACATTGACTATTTTGGAATTTTCTCTGACACTTGGAATTCCTCGTGAGTGATTGTCCCAGTCCACCCTCACGAAATTGTGGACCCTCAAAACGAGGTAATCATTAACCTTTCATTCAGTTCATGACGGGAGTGCTAGTAGGTTTTGATAGGGACGCTTCCACACCTCTCCCTCATCCATATGGTTTCTGTGTATGAACCCTTTACTCCATATGTGAGTCGGATTAGCAAGCGTCACCATGCCTACATCCACTGACAAGAACATAGTCAATACTCCATATACATAACATCCATACTAAAATAATCATATAACTAATGTGTATAAATCAATACTCAAACCAAAATACAAGTCCACTCCCTGACTCAATCCAGAGTCCAAGGAAGTTCGTCGATGCCATCAACGTCCTCAATCTGTCACTTTTCCTGCACACTCATGAAAACTCATCATAATACCTGGAAATATATACATCTAGAAAATATCATATAAATCTCAATACTCAACATAACATCACTCATAATCAAAGCAGAATCATAATGTACCATAACCGGATCACTTGCTCATAAGTGTCCTCAAAGAATAATTCAGTATAAAAATGTGATTAATGGAACTGGATGTTACAGAACCAAAGTTAAAATTGGAGATGATGGTATAAACCTGAATGTGATTCTCTTGGTTTTAGACCTTGTGAATGGTATATGAGCTCTTAAATCATCCTTTAGGCCCTTGAATACTATTTTCTTTATCCATATACCATGTACAAAACCTTAAGATTCATCTATAGTTCATAAAACCTTGTAATGGTGCCAATATGAAACATAGGCCAAATAATTCATTTATAGGGTCTATGTGGTGGTTTTAGACCCTATGCATGGTTTGGGAGTCCTAAAATCATATTGTATGCCTTAGGAAATTTATAGTTCCTCCTCATACCATGTCCATGACTTGGAGAAGCATAGTTTGAAAAAATTCAATGCTGGTCCCTTTCATTGATTGTTGTTTCTGGAAAGCTCCGTTGAATATTCTATGGGAATGGCGAACATTTTCATTGAAACCTCACCACAATACGATGATAACGATGATGACAAATATAATGATGGATAATTTTATCTCATTCACATTTATGTTATAATTTTGTCTTTTGATTGTCGCATTCTTTGTGTGAGTTGTATTTGAGTCTCGAAACCCTCCCATACCATCCATGCATAAATCTACTATAACCATGTCAAATTTTAGTGCATACAAGAAAAAAATGAAAAAAAATCAAAGTTGGCCCCACTCACAGATCACTTCGTGCAGGTTCAAATTAAAACATAATTTCCACTATTTGGTAAATGGACAACCTTGAAATTTGTTAAACTAACAAAATTTAAAATTGGAGATGATGGTATAAACCTGAATGAGATTCTCTTGGTTTCAAGAATAATATATTATCTACTAAAAATTTCCAACCATGTGAAGGTGGAAGCTCATATCCCCCCCCGCTTCCCCCCTCACGTAACTCTCAATTCCCCAATACCCAATTTATCTACTATAAAATATTTCAAATAAACATAATAAGAATCAAGCATAGAAACTAAGAAAACAAAAATTTAAGGTAAATGAAAGAGAACTAATCCACTGAAAACATATAAATACATAACTCGTACATTTCAACATTTTGATATCATTAATCTTATTCTTCATCCAACTCAACATCTTTATCATCCATTTTAGAATTGATGTTGAAAGTACTGGCCATATCAAAATCATCATCAATGTCATCATTTTGAATCATATCATCGTATATATCATCATCAGAGACATTGCCTCCTACATTTGGTTCAACTTCTTCATCTAACACATTGTCAATATCATGTTCATATAGAACATGGTCTAGAACATATGCTTGAACTTTTACGACGTCTTCGTATGACACATGAACTAACTGCTCCTCTACATCATCTTCTTCTTCAATATCATATTCTTCCACTACATTATAATTTATCGGCCTTCCTCTTGGATCATATCTAACAACATATGACCAACCCCCTCTATTTGGAGCCTCTGAGGAAAATACATGTCCGCATTGGCTTGGAAGAACATAGGGCTCTGATATTGACTCAACATTCCTTGTATTAACTATGGTAAATCCATTAGCATGTTGATTAATAGTACTATCAGGATCATGTGCATTCATTTGTATCCTATACCATTTGATGTCGAATAGAACTAATTTGAAGGATTTAAAGTCACACTCAAGTATATCATCCAAAAACCCATAGTGTCGATTTTTAGAGACTTTTGAATGTTTGTCACTTCTAGAGGAAACAATGCTAACCTGAAATACTGTAGTTATCCCACTATTAAAAAATTTCATCTTTTCATCCAACTTTTTGATGCAAACTTTGCAGCCATTGCACCACATAGCCTTGTGGTTTTTCAACTGAAATATGCCAAACACGTAAAAAAATGCATTGTCAATTGATAAACATATTTATACTTGGAAATTATGCAAATTAAGAAAAAAAACATGCCATATACATCAATATAATATTAAAAAAAACTAAATATTATGGGTGAATATGCTTGCTTGTTTATCTTTTAAACCATATGCTAACTCAATTTCCCTCTGTGTAAGATTGGTTTCTCCTTTACGTTCAACTTATTTGACCAATGTAGCCACACCATACCCTGATAACCTACCATTATTAGATTATATAGATTGTTCAATCCATACCTTCATCTAATCAAGATTGTTTGCAATATATAAATGTATTGCATCCCACTCTTGACGAACTATATTAAAATAAAACAATTCACATATAATCAATTACCATGGTATACCTTCATAATAATGGATTATGTAGGAAGAATAAAAATTAAATAAGTATAATACACATACAAACAAAAAGTCAAATGTATTATAAATCCCCACCATCTACTTACATGTCACTTTCCTCATTCTACCTTTCCCCAATAGGTGCTCCCCTTCAAATTTGTTGATGGAGTTGACATCCCAAATGTGATCCACATTAATACTTGCAGCTATTTTAGGAATATTTTGAGTAATATAAACCATGGTTTGATATACCATATATCCCTCTATCATAGAACCCTCAAGACGTGCTATTTTTCTAACCAAATCCTTCAATGACTTCAAGTGCCTCTCAACCATCCACATCAACCTTGTGTGTACAGGTGCACACTTTTCAATCTCCTCAACTTGGTGTACGAGGTAGTGTTCTTGTGCATTGAAAAATGTCGGAGGTAGATACTTTTGCATTTCACACATTAGACGAGGAATTTGTCTCCAATACTTTATATCTTCTTTATAGATTTATTTAGATGACAACCATCTACAAATGATGCAAGCAAATCACATGTTTCAACAAAAAAATATATAGTACTACATTACAAGTAAAACACATGCAGTCAAATATAAGTTGTACAACAAATTGAACAAATTACACTTTGCATATAAATCACCACTTACCTCATGTATTTTCCAAGATCATATATAACTTGTTTCACATTTTTTTCAAAGTAGTCTGGGAGAGATAGAGGTAGAACATACTGTAACAAAAAAAAAATGAATCATTATGTATTCCCAAATTAGTAGAAAAAAAACACTAACAAGATGTTTCACCAATATAGAAATATATACACCAAAATAATTATCTTAATCAAGGTATGTCAATCATGAGTTTTTACCCCACCTAATTCATTTTTCTTTGTTAGGATATTATTTATGTTTGAAGAAAATCCAATGGGAAATTTAATTTTTTCAATAACCTCTTTTACATCCTTGTTTTGTTTCATTGTCAATAACCATGGAAGGGAACTTATATTTTTGTCTCCATCACTATTTGAATGAATCACACTTTGAATTGCATAATTAGCCTCCTAAATGTCATTACAAATCTTGACATTTTTTTCTTTGTCACTCCTTCCATATAAGATTCGCCATAACGTTTATGTTACATTCTTCCAGATGTGCATTGTATCAAACAAATGAACAATTTCTAGATGCTTATAGTAGGGGAGTCTACTGAATTGTACGGGATGCTGTTTCATTCCTCGTGGAAGAGACCCATTATTAATTCATTCATGATGACCTTCAAGGTGAATCATATAAATTAAATGTATTACAACAATACTTGCCAATTGGTACAATGAACAAAATGCAATAAAAATATTAAATATTCCAAACATTCCATGTATGATACATAGACGATTTGATCCATACCTTGACGATTTCTATTATATTGCAACTGTAGTAGATGAGGTGTCATTCTCCATGGTTTTAATCCAATATCTTCTTTCCCATTGAAAAAATGTTTTTCAATACTTCGATACCTATGTTTCTTAGAGAGGAAGTTCCTATACTCATCAAACACCTTCTTTCCTAAACTTATTGAACAACGAGATTTCATCTTAGGACCACAAAATAGAAATGAAAATTTACCCTTTGTTTGAAGACCTGCAAGAGATAGATTCAATTTTATATAAATTATTCAAAGTATGTTTAATGAAGGGATTATACAAAAAAAATGCATGATATGAACTGCATAAATTTAAACATTATTAAAGTGCAGTGTAACATTATAACATACAACAAAAATGTATTATCCCTAGGGCATCGTGAATTGTCCATACATGCATTGCATGGAATTTATCCCTTTGCTCACCTACTGGTCTAGAGATATCATACATAGTGATTCCCATCCATAACTCTAGTAACTTGTCGATAAGAGGCTCGATATATACATTCATATCTTTGACTTGTTACTTACCTAATTGATTGAACATACAATACATAATTACTACACATATGAGTAAATAAAAAAATATCAAACATAATTATAAGACATAATTGAACATATATGAGTAAACAAAAAAATATAAGACACAATTATGAAACAAAAAAGACAAATGAGATGTTAGCATGTTAAAAAAAATTATTCTAAGAAAATATCTTGAACAATCATTTCCAACATTATGTGCTCCCTCTTTATTGACATCCATGGAGGAATGTTATGGTTGATAACAAAAATAGACCACACTGAGTAAGTATATATGAGCTCTCCAAATGGATTGACATTGTTAGCCATGGATGATTTTAGGGGCTAAATTTCTCTCATGGGCTAATTTTCCATGGTTTTTCCAAAAACGAGATTCGCTATTTTAAAAATAATTTGCCCAAATTCTATAGGATAAAATTATTTACCTTAAAAATCGCCAAAATTTTATAAAAAATATATAAAATCCTTAGAAATTTGAATATTTTTACAAAAATATCGCCAAACAGTTATAGTTGGCATATGAAGGATAAGTAAGATTCGCCACGGTTTCTACATTTTAAAATAAATTTTCATCCTTAAAATCATCCCTACTGTTAGCTGCCAATGAAAGCCTAAGATTACGAGGTATGACTTTAAAATGTAACCATATTTCCTTTATATTCTTAAACGCAAATCCATCTGTAGGAATTTGAATAACACCATCTTCACTTATATTTTTTGCATGGTAATCCATAAACTATGCTATGCTTTTGCACCTGAACAATCGCCACAAACATGGAATTATGGGAATATAACGAATAACCTTGCATGGCACCTTTTTTGCTACTTGATCGGTTTGATATCTACTAATTTGACATTTTGAGCATTCTTATTTCGATGCATGTTCTCCATAATATAGAATATGATCATCAAGACATGTATGAATAGCTTGCTAATCCATTCCAATATCTTTCATAATGGCATGTAAATCTTGGTATGTGCGACATAAAACATTTGACAGTAGTAACAAAAATTCACCTAACAATCTACAACACAAAAAAAAAACAATACTGGTTAATGTAAATAATATTATTTGTACATATTCCATCCAAATTTTACAAATGATCAACTAACAATAAAAATAGAGGAAAAAATAAAACCTTTATCATCATGTACTAAATGTGACAAAATATATTACATACCTTAGGAGCTGTGTGACACAAGTGTTTGGCAAACCATTCATAACCTTTAAGTTCACCACCAACAATATAGCAAAGAGAAGACTTGTTTTGGAGCCTTCATAAAGAGGTTGTCTTGCCTTCTCAATTATAGGTATATCAAAAACACCATCAAGCTGGTCGCCATCATCATCCATTCCAGCATTATTAAATGTCTTCTAGATCAACATATTTGTCCCATCTTCTTCAACAATGTTATTATAATCACCATCTTCTTCCATATGATCATTAAATTGATCTTCAATATTCTCTCCATATTCCTGAACATGAACTTATACAACCACATCTTCGTCCATGGGGAGTGCCCTAGGGTGTCGTTCCTTTATACTTACAAACAATCAAGTAATATTAGTGTATATAAAAAATATTAAAATGATACAAACATTTAAAAATATAATATAGGAAAACAAAGACAAAGACAAAGACAACTTAGGTGAGAGCGTGAAACAAAGAAAATAAATCAATGATGAAGCTTGTGCAATTTATCAAGATGTTTATGAATATGTTGAAACAATATAGGAAAATTATTAATTTTCTTAACATGTAGAAAGAGAGACACTTTGTGAGATATATAGACATAACCACCAAAAACAACATATTCTTATTTCGCCTTCATCGTTAGGTCATATTCTTTCTTGATTTCACTTGGAGACCACAATTTTTAAGTGGATGGAAACTTTCCCTGGCCCAACTTGGAGACCACAGTTTAATTTATAATGGGTTGAGAGCTGAGGGATTAGGGTTTAACACATTAGTGGTCCAAGGGTTAGGGGTTAGGGGTTAAGGTTTAAGTTGGGGTAATTAAGGGTTAGGGATAGGGGTACTTAATGGTTTATGGGTTTATAAGGGTTCAAGGGCTAAGGTCTTAGGGTTTAATAGGTTATTATCCGTCCAAGGGTCATGGGTACTTAGGATTTGGTATTCTATATGCAGCAACCAACTTAGCCGATGAGAGAAAGAAATAAAGACAAAAAATCAATGATGAAGCTTGTGAAATTTATCAATATGTTTATGAATATGTTGAAAAAATATTAGGAAAAATGTTACTTTTCTTGAAATGTAGAAATAGAGACACTTTGTGAGATATATAGTCACAACCAACAAAAACAACATATTCTTATTTCTCCTTCATCATTATGTCATATTCTTTCTTGATTTCACTTGGATATCACAAGTGTTAAGTGGATAGAAACTTCCCCTGGCCCAACTTGGAGACCACGATTTAATTTTTAAGGGGTTGAGAGATGAGGGATTAGGGATTAAAGAATTAGTTATGCAAGGGTTATGGGTAAAAGGGTTCGGGTTTAAGGGGTAATTATGGATCAATGATAGGGGTACTTAATGGTTTAGGGGTTTATAAGGGGTCAAGGGCTAAGGGATTAGGGGTTAACAAGTTATTGGCCATCCAAGGATTAGGGGTACTTAGGATTTGGTATTCTATATGGAGCAATCATCTTAGGTGAGAGATAGAAACAAAGACAAAAAATCAATGATGAATCTTGTGTAATTTATCAAGATGTTTATGAATATGTTGAAAGAATATAGCAAAATCTTACTTTTCTTTACATGTAGAAAGAGAGACACTTTTTGAGATATATAATCACAACCAACAAAAACAACATACTATTATTTATCCTTCATCATTATGTCATATTATTTCTTGATTTCACTTGGAGACCACAAGTGTTAAGTGGATGGAAACTTCCCTCGGCCCAACTTAGAGACCACGATTTAATTTATAAGCGGTTGAGAGTTGAGGGATTAGGGGTTAACACATTAGTGATACACGGGTTAGGGGTTAGGGGTTAGGATTTAAGGGGTAATTAGGGGTCAAGTATAGGGGTACTTAATGGTTTAGGGGTTTATAAGGGGTCAAGGTCTAAGGGATTAGGGGTTAACAGGTTATTGGCCATCCAATGTTTAGGGGTACTTAGGAGTTAGTATTCTATATGGAGCAATCAACTTAGGTGAGAGCAAGAAAAAAAGAAAAAAAGTCAATGATGAATCTTGTGCAATTTATCAATATGTTTATGACTATGTTGAAAAAATATAGGAAACATGTTACTTTTCTTGACATGTAGAAAGAGAGACACTTTTTGAGATATATAGTCACAACAAAAAAAACAACCTAGATTCTTATTTNTCAAACACTATGGCCTTATGGGCTCAAAAAAAAATGAAACATTGTGCTTATAAATATACTATTATATGCAATTGTTAAGCACAATGTTTTGCAGATATCAGAAGCAAAAATCAGGTGTTATGGCTGAACAACCTAGTAAATCAACACCAAGTGGACCACATATGTATGTGGAACGGAATAGTGAATGAGCTCAAGATAGTTCTTTNAGAGAGAGAGAGAGAGAGAGAGAGTAGTACAAATAAAATACTAAGTATGGAAAGTATAAAAAAAATATGGTGATAGTGGAGACATTACAAATGGTATTAGAGCATGGTTCAAACACTATGGCCTTATGGGCTCAAAAAAAAATGAAACATTGTGCTTATAAATATACTAGTATATGCAATTGTTAAGCACAATGTTTTGCAGATATCAGAAGCAAAAATCAGGTGTTATGGCTGAACAACCTAGTAAATCAACACCAAGTGGACCACATATGTATGTGGAACGGAATAGTGAATGAGCTCAAGATAGTTCTTTATGATTGTTGGAAACTATGCCTAACGTAAAGGCATAATTACAGAGCATCAAAGAAGATAATGAAAAGTTATTAAATGCTAGTAAGGAATAAGAAGAGTTAAATGAAATATCACTTAAGAATATGACTCAAATAAAATAGAATAAGAATGTAGGACATACCTCCAACAACGATAAGATAGAAATTTCTAATGACAAATCTCACAAACATAAAGAACACCCAATATTTAGTGAAAAAATTGAGTTATTGAATGAAGAAAGTAGTGAGGATAGCTCGGAAGATGGTACTTTACAAAAGACGAAACTCGAAACGAAAGTGGCGTGATAACGAATTTTCTGGTGAGTTCAAAAATACCAGACTGCCCAATTTCGATGGTGAGTTTGAAGAGGGAGAATAAGCTTGGCTTATGAATATGGGAAAATATTTTTAGAACTAGAAGTTGGTTGTGTACCAACTAAACAGTAAATTTGTCATTTGGTGGCAAGGGACTAAAAAAATGAACAAATTTAGGAGAAACAAACTAAAGTAGAAAGCATTTAAAAAACACTTTCAATGGAGATATTTAATAGAATTATAGGTTTCGATGAAAAATCCAAGGAATTTCATGACCTCAAGTTAGGACAGATTAATATCAAATATTTTTTACCAAGTTTGTAAATTTGATGAGGTATGTGCCTTACCTTAGGGAGTAAAAGGCAAAGGTTTGGTTGTTTATGGATTATCTGCCTCAAGCATACATGGATAAAATGACTTCCTTAATCTTAAGACAATGGATGAAATAATAAGACACATTAAGTTATGTTATACCCAATTTAAATAGAGATCTAAAAATACAAAAGCATATCCAAATAGGAATAGGGACAAGTTTGATCCCAGGAAGAAACAGTTAAATCAAAAATGTTATTCATCACATAGTGCCCCAGTTAAGAGAAATAGATTCAGTGGATAGAAGAAAAGTGTATCAGTCCAGAATAGTAGTAAACCGACATATTTGGAAAACAAAATAGCTCGAACACCATTTCAATGTTGGGGCTGAAAAGAACCCCATTTGTACAAAGTTTTTCCTTTAAATAAAAATAGGAATTTGGCAGTGCACAAAATTCAAGAAACAATGATAGTTAATGACATGGCTATATGTACACACAAAATTCATGCTTCCTTGGAGAATCAGCAGGTTGATTATCAGGCTGCCATGGTGGAAATTGAAGGTATGATTAACCAAAAACCTGTAACTACTTTAATAGACCCTGGAGAAATCTTGAGTTGTATTTCACCTACCATAGTAGAAGACTGTAAACTAGATAAAGTTAAACATAAGAAATCTTGGTTAGTACAATTAGCTACTGGAACGAAACGAAAGGTTGTGGAGTTGGTAAAAGAGTGCATAATAACTATGGGTGGAATGGAGACTAGGGTGGATTTTAAAATATTACCTGTGGGATCCTATGAATTACTCATAGGCATGGGCTAGTTAGAAAAACACTCAACTATTGTGAATTGTCGAGACACAACATTTTACAATTTATATGAATCTATTCAAGGTAGAACAATTAAAGGAATATGTCGAGGTGTGTGAGTAAGACATATTTCTTCTTTGCAGTTGAAAATAAATGCAAGAAAAGGATGTGAAATATATTTTGTGCACATTGTTATCTCCCAAAATAAAACCGTCCTTTTAGTCTAGTTTTGTGGTGGATAGCATGGCTATCAGTAGTTGCCTCAATTCATTTTTGAGTCTTTATAGTTGAAAAACTTAGGTTTCGGTTTTTGTCTTAGAAAATAATATGACCCATAAAGTCTTCTTTTCAAAATTTGCATAATTCACTTTCAACAGCTAACGTGTGTCCAAAAGTTGAGTGCTAGCTGTGGAAAGTGGCGAATTTCAACATCTAAGGAGCGCTTCTCATAAGTTTGTGCACTGTTGAAAGTGGTGAATTTCAAAATGTCCAACAATCAGTTTCGCAGGTCGTGCGTTGTTGAAAGTGCATGCTTTTCGCAACTATGGAGCGATCTTTACAAGGTCGTGCGCTATTGAAAGTGCA
>SNQJ01S0013744.1:162139-178615 GCA_010110895.2 Picea sitchensis
TTGAGAGCTTATATAGACCTCTGATCCCTAACCATTAAACCACCCCTAACCTCTAAACGATTAACCTATAACCCTATAATCCCTATCCCTTAACCCCTAAGACGCAATCCCCCTAATCCTTAACACCTTAACCCAATTCCCCCTAAGCCCTTAAACCCATAACCCCTAACCCATAAGCCCTTCAACCCTCATCCCTTAACCAATAACCCCTTACACCCTAAGCCCCTAAACTATTAACCCCTAATATAACATAACCCCTCAATCCCTAACCCTAAACCCATAACCCCTACTCCCTAAACCCCCATTAACCTCTAAATCCCCTTGGACCTAAACCCCCTAAACCTACCTTAAACATAAGCTATTAACCCCTAACCACTTAACCATTGAGCCCTAATATGGACATATTAACCCTTAAAGCACTAAAATCTTAATCCCTACCCCCTTACACCATGTACCCCTAAACCTTAAACCCCTAAAACACTAAACCCTACCCTAAACCCTAATTAAAATGTACATCTTGTGTCTACATCTCTTATTAAATTACTCTCAATTTGTTGTGTACATAGAATATATCCATAAAGAAAAAAGAATACATTATTTTTCTTCTACATTTAACATACAAACATTTACAAAAAAAATATGCAATATAAAGACATATAATGAATAACTTACCAAGGGACGATATCCATGTCTGCCTTCAAGGTGTCCATACTCTTTACAATGTCTTTTAGTTGTTTTTATTAAAAGTCTCCTATTATAGCCCCTGCATATTTTACAAGGGAAATAATATTTTCGATCACTCAAAGCCTCGACTGTATATCTCACGTCTCCTTGTCCTCCTCGAGGAATGTTATGTGACATTTTTCCTTACCAAACTTTCAGTGATGGTTATCTTCAAAAATCAACCTCAGTAGTTTAACTATTTGTAATGCAATTAACAAAATAAAATAAAAAATTGTATTCTGACAAAAAAATATCCCCAATAACTTCTACAAACTGTCGCTAGTATAGAAACAACGTTGAACGTCTCTAATATTTCAAACTGTTTTAATTATATATCACTTTTTTGTCAAATGTATGATGGTTATTGACTAGAGAGATGTCGTTTAATCGGAAAAAATATTGACTTCGTCAAACGTCGGTATGGTGACACATAGATCATTGACCTAGTCAACCGTCGGATATTCAATGCAGTTTGTGTTCGTCGAATATCTGACGAAAGGGACTTTATTGTTGGATATCCAAATATAAAGTCCCTTTCATCGAATAGTCGATGGACGTTAGGGATTGTTTTTTTTTAAATACAATAAATTCAAGTAAAATCCGACAGTACGATCGATTTTATCAGTACTATTGGAGTACAACATTGGTTTTTCCTCCCATATGTATTAGTGTTTTGAACTTGAGACTTGTCTCTTGGATAACATTTGCTGTACTATGATTGTTTTCATACCAAAACATGTATGTGTTAGTCTCATCCACAATTGTCGGAGTTTGGATCCACGAGAGGGCATTAACCCATGTTGCTAAACGCATGAGAAGTGTTGAACCCAATGTTCAAAACTAACAATGCAGGTGAGTTATGTGGAAAGGATTTTGGGCAATTCTACAGGCAGTGTGTCATAGCACTCCAAAATACCACACCATAAACCCCACAAAATAATGAATTTGTTTAAATAATGAAAAGGGCGTTAATGGATAAGACAAGGATCATGCTCAATGATGTCGACCTTGCACAAAAATTCTAGGTAGAGAGAATCGACACTACAAAATATTTGGTAAATAGGTCTCCTTCATCAATGCTAGTCAACTTGAATCCAAATGAGGTATGTTTTCGTAAGAATTTATCTTTCACATCTCAAAGTATTTGGTTGTGATTCATTTGTGCATGTTCCCAAGGAAAAGAGGAACAAGATGGAAATAAGGAAGTCAAGTGTATTTTTATTAGATACAAGGATGGAATGAAAGGACATAAGTTATGAGATCCACTATTGAGGAAAATAATGTATATTTGAGATGTCGTATTTAGGGGAGTCAAAGGAAATTCCAAGTCTAAAGAGGTTCAAACTAAGAAAGAACTAGAGAATTTGGTGTTTTATCTAAGGAACGAAGAACATGATTTAGATGAGTCAATTGAATCAGATGAAGAGGTGGAACAACTGACTCCATTTGTAAGGATGCCTAAATGAGTAAGGAAACCCACTAAAATGTACAATCTTATTTCTTTTGATTATGCATTTGTGTTATCTACCACTGACAAGGATCCCAAGTTGGTCAAGGAATTAGTTGACTCGACAGAGGGAAAAATTTAGAAGGATTCCATGGTCGATGAAATGGAATCCTTGCACAAGAATAAGACATGAGATTTGGTCGAGCTACCTACTACAAGGAAACATGTTGGTAGAAAGTGAATGTTAAAGAAAAATTTGAATGTAGTAGGTCAAGTCAAGAATTTCAAAGCTTGACTGGTAGTGAAAGGATATTCCCAAGTCAAGGGAGTCAACTTCGTTGATATTTTCTCTCTTGATGCAAAATTAACTTCCATTAGAGTACTAATGTCTCTGGATTCACAATTTGATATTTAGATGGATAAAATGGATGTGAAGACAATGTTCCTACATGGGGACCTAGAAGAAGAAATCTACATGAAACATCCTAAAGGATTTGCAATAAAGGGAAATAAAGAACTAGTATGCAAATTGAACTCGAGGTCCCTTTATGTTATAAAGAAATCACCAAGGATGTGGTACCAAAAGTTTGACACACACATCCTTAGTTTGGTAGTTTTGAGAAGCAAGGTCGATCACTATGTATAATCCAAGGAAGAAGGTGGTCATCTCATATATGTAGCATTGTATGTTGATGACATGTTGTTGTTTGGAAACATAATGGATGCTATAAAGGAGGTGAAGATGCAGTTGTCATTCACGTTATACATGAAGGATCTCAATGCAGTGAACTTCATTCTGGGAATGGATATCAAGAGAGATCAGGAAGTTAGAAATCTTTGGTTAAATCAAATAAATTATATTGAAATAGTCTTGAAGTGTTTCAACATGTAGGATTGCAAACCAGTCAAGGTACCAATTCTTGTGGAAGAAAAACTAACTACTGAACAATGTCCAAATACATAGGAAGAAATAGAGGACATGGCATGTGTTCCCTATGTTAGTGCCATTGTAGTCTAATGTATTTTATGGTATACACTTGACTATATATTTCTCATTTTGTGGGAGTGTTGAGCATATACATGTCGAAACTTAGGAAAGAGAATTGGACTACTGTCAAGAGAGTGTTTAGGTACTTGTGTGGGACAATAGAATATGTAATCTATTACCAAGGGAAAATTTAAAATGACAAGTAAAATTACATGGTTTTGTTGACGTTGATTGGGACAGAGATATGGATTGACGAAGTTCAAATAGTGGGTATGTGTTCATGATGTTTAGTGGAGAAATAAACTAGATGAGTAAGCAATAGGAAGTCATATCCTTGTCGACAACATAAGATGAATACATGGAAACCACTCATGCAATAAAATAAGCCATATGGTTGCATCAGATGTGTTTCGGGATTGGATTTGAGAAGAAAGATATGAAGACAAATTTTGATAGTCAAAGTGAAATATTTCTAGAAAAGAACTCATATTACCATTACAATATGAATCATATTGATGTACAATACCATTTCATGAGAGACATGATGGAAAGAAAGAAGGTGTTGCTGGAGAAAGTGGACACTTTGGAAAACATAACATACTCTTTGACTAAGTCTATGAGTACTGTGAAGTTCTCTTGGTGTAGAGAAGCAATGGGAATTTCTACCATGGATCTATGAACAAAAGTTCAAGTTCTCCTGCATCAATAAAGAATAAAACGAGTGGGAGAATGTCGGGTTGTTATATTCCTTGCAATGCCATAATATTAAATCGATTGGCTAGTTGAGGTGGATCAATTGAGAGATAGATCGACCAACGGTTCAAGTTGAGTCGATGGTTTAGTGAAAGGTCAAAGTGATCAACCAAAAATTAAAATTTCAATCGATAGGAGGCTGACAGGAGGTTGATTGGTATCCGACTAAAGACCAACTGGAGGTCAAATGGTAACCGACTACTAGTCAACTGTATCTGAATCCTAAGATTCTTGGGATTGAAGCCAAGGGATCTATGTGGATCTATAACCATTTTTGGGTGCCATGATATAGGGTTTACATGTTGTAAATCCTATAAATAAGGAGTGTTGTAATTGTAATAAGTTGATGTTGCTAGTAGTAACTTAGTTGTGTAGATGCAGGTCGAATTGGTTGCAAGGTTGTTCTCGTGTAAAGAAAGAGAGTAGGATGACGATTGTTTCTTAGGTGTAGACCAAGGTTAGTCATGCAAATATTTATTCAATGAATGAATAAGACAAAAAGAGAGAAATACCCTCAAGGAATGTTGGTTTTCCCTATTAAGGGTTTCTAGGGCAAAATCTATGTGTCCCATGTGTGTTTGTCATTTAATTTCTTATTAAATATGTCTTCTCTTTTCTAGTTGGTTTAGTATAATTATTATTTTCTCTACAGTAAGTAAGGTGTGTTGTAATTTTAATAAGTTGATGTTGTTAGTAGTAGCCTGGTCATGTAGATACAATCCAAATTGGATGTAGGGTTGTTATTATGTAAAGAAAGAGAGTAGGATGATGATTATGTATTAGGTGTAGACCAAGGTTAGTCATGTAACTCTTTATTCAATGAATGAATAATACAACAAGAGAGAAATACCCTCAAGGAATGTTGGTTTTCTCTGTTAAGGGTTTCCAAGGTAAAAAAAAAAATTACTGTGTGTTTGTCATTTACTTTCTACTTAAATATGTCTTCTCTTTTTTGGTTGGTTTAATGTGAGCATTATTTTCTCTATAGGGTGTCAATTCCTTGGAGGAGGTGAAAGGTTTGTTGATGGGTTCAATTGGATTGTTAAGAAGGTAAGGGACATTGCTCGATGCCAATCCCCAATTAGGCTCGATCTCGTTTGGAGAAACACTTCTGACCAGTATGTAGGCTTGGTTTCCATTGAGTTGTTTGAGGTAGAGAAGACAACTAAAATGCTTCTCAAAAAATTTAATCTAAAGCTTGATCTAAATTATCTAGAGAAGAAATAAAATTATGACTTCTAATCTATATCTACTCTACTTTAACCTATCCTAATCAGGAGAAATATTAATAAGAATGATTACAACCAAAGATAGTGTTATTGAAATAAAAAATAGTTCATACCATTCAATAACAAGTTAACATAATGAAATCACATATTTAATCACAACTAATTGAAGATGAAAATGTAACCTCAAAGTTGCTTTCATTTAGGAATTGTCAAATGTATAAGTAATCCTAAGCACAATACATATAAATAATTCATATGAAGAGAATTCAAAATGACCCACAAAAAATATATCAGAATAATAATCCCTAATAATTTGACAACAATAATGATCCCATATTCCTTTTGATTCTTATTCATATAGAGATAGTAGTATCGTCAATATGTACAATCCAAAAAAGTCCTTTTATCTAGTTAGGAGATCTCTTTTATAGAATAAGAGAGTCTCTTTACATTATGTAACTGTCATCATTTCGGATGACAATTACCTCATTTCATTTACTATTCTATATTGCTTGGACTTTTTCATTAAAAAAATTTACCAAAAGAAAAACAAAACGTGGGAATGTCAAGCATTTCCAAAAATGGGATTATTTATGAAGTCGAACCATAGTTCAGATGCTTGTATGATACTAATTGTATTTTTTATTTCCTTTCTTCTAACTCCATCTCAATGTCACATATCCTATCGATGATTTCCTCTTTCAAGTCCTTCATTTTTCTCTTTGCAAAGTTTTTTGTTGCTAACATGCATTTTACTAGTTGGACCATGTACTAACTGATATTTTCCTATCAATTATTTCCAACGTTTCAATCTCTTGTTTTTCCTTCTCCTATATGGCCACTACCTGTTCTTCTTTGTTTTCACTTGATCCTTCTTGATTCAATTCCTCATTCAAGGGAATGTGATACATTTCCAAGATCTCATCAGTGTCATCCCATATTCACATGCAAGTTTACTTTGTGGTGTTTATTAATTCTTGTACCTCAAGATACATACTCTTCCACCTATCCAACAACCTCTGTTTTTTATCTTGCTCGCTCCTATTAATCCTGAGTAGTTTTGTATGTTCTTTGCCAATGTTTGTTTTTCTCAAATGTTTTTTCCATGTCTTGATATTGTCCCTTTACTTTTTCTAGCTGGTTAGCCAATTTCACAATTTCTGCATTGTAACCCTACATGTCCCTTAGTTCCACAAAGAAGTTGACTTGAGCTTCTTTCAACTATTCATTTAGTTCAACAACTTCCTCCTTGAACAAGGTAAGGAATTTATTTCCTTATTTATTTCCTTCCTGCTACAATTGTCTCATTTCCTCCTCTAGGAGCGATATTTTTTTATTTTGTCTTTCAGCTACTTGATCCTTTTCCACTCCTTTAACTATGAGGCTTGATATATCTTGAGAGTATCTCTACATGAATTTTTTGGCCTCTTCTACATGCATCTGGTTTGCCTCATCTACTTTGATGTAAAATTCTTATTCTATTTCTTGCCTCTAGAGTTGTAGTTGTTGATCTTGTTATCCCCATTTTGTGAGATAACTAAGGAGATGATGTCTCGAGGCCCTCAGGTTACAGACATGGAGTGTCGAGAGACCACATGATTAGGAGTGTCCACTTGCACATATGGAAAACCACTCTATTACCACATGTTGGATCCATCGTCAGAGCATCCACCACACCAGCTATCTTTTGGAAAGCATTTGGGTCTTGCTCCATGCGATATAAGTCAATTATTATGGGAGGTAATCACCTTAATATTTAAGGCATTTAAGCATGTTGTATTAAATCTACTTTTGATTATAAAAATTATGCTTGGAAATTATGATTTTGACCTTGTTTCACCTTGGTGAGTGTCATCGATTTCCTAGTAAGTGGCCAAATTTTGGGGAAGGGGTGTAACTGGGGGTCCCTTGAGGGGTCATCGTACCATTCCCGACCATACTTATCACTTTCCACTCATCACATTCCCATCACATTCCCCTCTTCTAGGATCTTTGGATTTAGTGACCCAAGAAGGGCATGTACCTAATTTCATGGGAAGAAGGGGCTAAAGGTATAGAGGGATGATGGCTGGAAAAAGATAAAATCCTAAAATACAAACCTTCTAGATGCTCACCCAAATAGGTCTTAAGAGAAATGAAAAGATTCTCCTAAAACATAAAACACCTGCAAAATAAAAATAACATTATATACATGTCCCCACTTGTTGAGGTGTGTACACTCATGAAGTGTCCCTTTCTTTGCTTTCATATGGCACTTTGTGTACCTCTAGATTCAAGTGGGACTTATGGTGCTTCCCCCCCAAGATAATATATTTCAATCTAGGGAGTACCCAAGGTTTTGGACTATTAATTAATTAATGGCAATGAATGGGCTTGGAAAAATGATGCATTGAAAACGAAGGTGTGACACACCCTCTACAAAGGCACCCATAGATGAGACAACACGAGCCCTTGTATGTCATGAAACCCATTGACCTATGAAGTCTAAACCCCTATCCACCTCATCATCCACTACATGACCTTGAAGGGGCATCCTTGGAAACATCCCATACTTGAGGGTTTTGGTCTACCCAATAGGAATTTTATGACACCCCTCTCATACCTAAACTTGGTCAATTGTATAGGGCCTTTGATCATTTGTTTAATTTTATGAGGTAGTTTTGATCCACATTTTTAGATTCCTTTTTTATTATATGTGGTTTTCAATTTCCATGATATTTTGATTTGATATCCTTGGAGGGCGTACTCATTTGTTTTGCAGGACCTTGTCTGGTGGACAGTTTTGGAGGAAAAAGCCTAGATTGGGCTTCCATGGGGCTTGAATCCCATAGGTTAGATGCTAAGGTCCCACATGTCGGATCATGATGAATTTCCTTTGGAGGCCTAGAAGACATAATGGATGACCTTGCCTAGTCCTCACATGCCAAATAACTTTCATAGGAGAGGAAAAACGTCACTTTTGGAGGCTTGATGCCACCCAGGGATAGGGTTTGGTGGTGATGGAGGTGTTTCTCATTGACGCATGGCATGTTTTGAAGGAAGGAGGCTTTGAACCATGAGTAAGAGGCTTGGATGAATGACATATGGCCTTTGGAGGCCTAGTCATGCATCCCCGACTCCAATGACTTGCTTAAAGTGTCAAAACGTCTCCCTAAAGGGGTGACGTCATCTTATTTTAGGGCTTCTAATGCGTAAAAAGTGTAAATTAAATATTATTATTTGGTTTAAGGGGTAAGATAAGGGTCATTAACCTATTATATTATGTTTTACCCTAATTAAGTGGACAATCTATGTTTTAGACATTTGGTTTAAATAGAGATCATGTGAATCTCTTTTCATAACATAACTCTCCCATTGTGAGAAGTACTTGGCTGAAATTTTCACTACCCTTGGGGATTTTTCTCTCTCTCTCTCTTTTTCATTTTAATGGTTTAATTTTCTATTGGTGGAAGGAAGTGGTGTGCTACCTCCTATGGAGCATTTCTCTTGCATATTGGTGGATAACTCTTGGTAAAGTAGAAGTTTATCTTGTTGATTCTTTCTCTAGTTGAAGAGTTTCATCTTGTTATTGTCTCTTTTTCTTAGTTGCAGGGTTAACTAGTTGAAATTATTGGGGAGTATAAGTGCATACAAACTCACTAATCTCATGAATATTTGTATTGGAAATAATGTTTTACTTAAGGGAGTGCTAGGAGAAGTAAAAGGTCTTACACCCTTGTAGCATTTTCCCAGTTAGCTTTAATTGCTTTGGGGATAAGAGGGTTTACACCCCTAAGGAAGTAGTATATTTAAATCTTTATTTGAATCCATAACCCAATATTCAAGGAACTAATCATTTACTTTTTTTCATTGGAGAAATAAAATAGCACATTGGTAAACGTGATTTTTGGCCATTTCAATTTTCTACAATTTGGGTTTTGTTGCTTGTGCCTAGCACACCTCTTGGCCACTAGGGCGTGCCCTCTAAAGGGGTATTTATTTATGTTGTTATAAAATTTTATATACAACCATTAGGGCTGCAGAAACCCTAACGTATTCCCATTCATAACTTGGTTTTCAACCATCATAATTTGCTAATAGTTTTCCACATTTATTTGTTTGGCCTAGCACAACTTTTGGGTGGATTCTTTGTGAGTTTTGGTGGCTGGATTTACTGTTATAAAAAATTGTTTGATACAGCCATAAGGATGAAACATATCCCTACAAATACATTTTATTACAACCTTGTTTCATTGCTAAAGTCTTATGCTTTCATACTTGAGAATTACTAGTGTTTATCTAACTTATCTCTTGCATCATTTGTTGGACTTTTAGCAATTGTTTAGCATCTTTTATACTTAATTTCTTGCTGATATACATTGTTTTCTACCTATATATTTAAAGAAAATAATATTGATTTTCTTTTCCATCTAACATTATACATATATGCTCGGCTTGTTCTTTTGTCTTGAGCAGGTACAACAATCTTTGCATGTGTTCTTATCTCTTGGAAACCATTGGCTACCATCCAGACTCTTTACCAAGCCTTTCCACACATTATATATTGACCTTTAGGGGGACCTTTCTTCATCTCTTCACCTTCCATATCATTTCACCCATGGTCATTGGGATCCCCCCTTAAGGTGATTCTCTCATATCTAAAGTGATGAGAATACCTGCCTAAGGTGACAGTGGGTAGGTGTTCTCTAAGTTGTCACCATTTGGTGTTTGGGTCAGGATTTTCCCAACCAGAAACTTGTGCGATAACAAATATAGGCTAGATAACTTGTGCTTATACGCTTCTATCCTACTATTTATATCATTCACTATAAGAGAGTTCATGCCTTCAAACACGTGAAGTGATGCTCCTGTCTCATCTACATATTTCTATGGATTTTCTCTAGTTATAGGCAAATTGATTCTACTTTTATGTTTCTTTTGTCCTGAGTGTTGGACACACTGACTACACTGAGAAGGGGGGGTGAACAATGTAGGGATCTTTTTCCCAAAACTTCCCCTTCACAAACTTCTTAGATAGTTATCAGCATTTACTCATTACTTATTACTGTCGTTCATAACTAGTCAAATGTTAATATACATTAACAACATATAACAACATATATCATCAACAGGTCATCATTACAAGGAACACAAGATGTATGTACAATTTCCTTTTTATTACAGACTTCAATCCTTGGGTTATCAACAACATCTGAATAGAGTACAACTCTACCAGAGCACTGGTTCTATAATGCAAGACTTAGATTCACACTCAGCACCAAGTGAGATGAGGCAACAATCCTCAACAGATGTCAATCTGTCAACAGGTATGTGACATGTCGATAGTTCAACACGCATATGTACGTTCCCTACCAGTAGTGCAGCATGCATATGTACGTGCTCTGGCTCACTGCAACTTGCGTATGCTTTCATAAAATAAGGTTTCTAAAACTTCATCTTTCTGGACCTTCAGATTCTTTCTCTTCTATCACATCCACTTATGATCTTGTCACTGTACCATATGAACCATAACCAATCTCAACACATATATGTTCTTCCACAACAAACTCATGCTCCTCAACCATACAATATGAATGTTATTCGTCATGTACAAACAACCGGTATACTATAGCAATCATATCAGTACTGAATCATAAGAGTGTTTCTCACTCCATCAACTAACACAGACCACATCACAACAACCATACCAAGAATGCCTTAATCATCCACTACACAACAAGCAAGAGTATTCATCAAGACAACAATGTAACCATACCAGAGTTTCTATGGCAGATCTGAGCCCATAGAATGCATATATGGAACATGCTTCAGTCTCCAAGAGTTGGTCATCAGCTCAATCAAAAGTCTTCATGACTTCACTCACTATATGTTCCCTGTCCTCTTACATCCCATCTATGTACGCTCCCTATCTCACTGTAGCTCGCGTATACCTCATAAAATAGGGTTTCTGAGCTTCCGAGACTTTTGTCATCATGATATTAGACTTGTCAAAACTTTGATGCGTCCATGATATACTACAGACGGTCTCCCTCTCAGAATAGATCTTCAATACATGCTCAAGGATGCACAAGATATCTCACAAAAGATACAAAAGAGATTCCTTTCACAAGAGACCCTTGCCTCTTATTTATACTCTCCAAGTAGTTATCTTCTACATCACTTCTAGGTCACTTAACCCACTTCTAGGTCACTCAACCTATCTTCCTCTTTTTAGGGTTAACCACTTCCCATAAATAAAAATTTCTCCATTACTTTATCATTTAAATATTTCTTCTTGACTTTGTCACCTCACTTTATCATTTAAATAATCTTCTTTGATTTTGTCACTTCACTTTATTATTTAATTAATCCTCCTTGACTTTGTCACTTCACTTTGTTATTTAAATAATGTTTTCTTATTTTCAATCAATTTGACTTCATTGACCTCTTGGGGATTCAATCCAACATATGAGGGTCCTTCATCTTCATAGGGCCATTACTCTCAAACTATGAGGAGTTATGTGGCATTCCACATACCACCGGAAATGGCATGACAAGCACAATCCATCTAGGCTAGTTTCACCAACAATTTCATTGATATTCATCTAATTATTCCATATATAAGGATGACCATACTTAAAGGATAACACATCCATAAAGTGTCGTCCCATGAGGGATTTCACCATAAGGGGACCAATTTAGATTTCATCCATTTGTGAACCTCATCAACCATGATATACCAATAAAACCACATCGTTCCATCTTTATATATGCATCATGTATCAATGATAACTCATTGATCCATATTCATCAATATACTATGATAGGATATGTATACATCAAACCTTTGACATAAATCAATCACTTGACATCAATCTTTGGCATCAATGACAACATGATCCAACAATATCCCCCTTTGGCATTGATGGAAATACCAACATTGATGTCAACACCAATCATTGATGTCAACATGTAGACAAGGCATGCTCTACATCAATAGTCATATATCAATGTGACTATCTCTTCACATCAATAATCATTAATCACATCAATGTGACTATCTCTCCCCCTTTGACATCAATGGAAAAGGGTCATTCTCCCCTTGGGGCTGCTCCCCCTTTGACTATCTCTCCCCCTGTCTGAATTCCTTTGATATTCCTCTGAATAATCTCTCCCCTTTTGATCAAGGGATATCACTCTGATGTAATGTTGAAGATATATCGCTCATACTCCCCCTGTGACCATCGCTCCTCCTAGAATTAAGCTTATGTGCTCTTTCTTCAAATATAGGGTTTTTTCCTAGTATGCATCTGATAAATATCTCCTCATAGAATCATGGGAAGAAGAATGAATTCCCCTATGGGTATGTTTCCCCCTATCTTCTCTACAAAATGAAAAATGTGCTACCACATGGCGATCATTGGACCTGTCCATGCATCAAACTCATGCCATACCAAACATCATGAAGAAAAAGACATGTCATTGAATGAAAAAATACATCATGTACCAAAATGTGTACCCACCATGCACAACACCCATGTACATCAACACCATACAATGTGCCATAAGATATCATCAATGGAACGTATCAACCATATGCAAAAAGAATGTGCCAATGGTGTACCAATCATATACCTCCATCAACATGCCAACCATGTGCATTTACCAATATGCCAAACATGTGCATCTACCAACATGGAAAAACAAGTGTCATATCACTCATGATATGTCTCCACAATGAACCAAGTGTCATAATCATGTATCTCAATCAATTAAGTGTCTCATCATACCATCCAAACATATACCATCTATGAGTGTACCAAACATGTACATCAACATGTATCACCACTTGCACCAAGCAAGTGCATCAACCATGCATCACAACAAAATGAATCCTCATGCATGTATGCCAAATCAACCATAAAACATGTTCCAATCAAACATAAAACATGTGCCAATCAACCTACTAGTAGGTGCCTCTACCAATGTACTAGAAGTGTACCAATCATGCATCAACTATAAATCAAGTTCATCAATGATGTACAACATGAACACCTCATCAACTCACCAACTACATGTCCCAATATGTAGTTCAACCTTATGCCAAATGCATGCACCAAGATATCCAACAAAAGATATATCAATGAAACTCAAATATGTACCAACCATGTACCCCAACAGATCAACCTCAATCCTTCATTCACTACAACAAATACTAGGCATCCCAATACATGTACTAGTAGTATGCTTCAAAAGATCAATGACATCTCTAACTATCATTATCAAGATATATCACATAACCAAGGTGCCATAACTTCATTTTCATAACCAACATTGTTCTTCAACAATAAATGCCTCAATACATACTCATGGGTTAGTGCCACCCATCTAACATAACCTTTCATTTTATATCATCACATTACATAATCCAATATGTAAACATGAAAACCTGCAGCAAACAATGTCAGAACCTGCAACAAACTATGTCAGACCCTGCATCATAGAGTAATACCATCACATAAATTTGCAACCCATGTGCATAGCCTTTTTCCCTAGGATTTACCACATATAAATGACATGTTGCACATACATCTCGTGTATGTACACGACCTATTCAAGGTCAGCCTACGTATGTATGTGACTGTTACCACTGTCACCCGCATATGCTTCTGTAGATGTCACACTTGAGCCTCCCTTAAGTCTTCCATTATTCTTTGGTTGTCATGTCTTCTTCACCCACTTCTGAAGGTGTCCTTGCTTCTTAGAACTTGAGCTCTGAGCTTCCATTTTCTCAAATATTTCTCCCTTCCTTACTTCATTCCTTCTTCTAGTCATGCTAGATGAATTCCTCATCATGGACCTTCTTCTTGTGTTCCAACAATCTTGGGATTTGTGGCCAAATCCACTACAACTGTAGAATCTCATGTTGTGACAATGAACAACAATGTGTCCCACTTGATCACATCTCCAACACCTTTTGGTGTTATGAAATCTTCCATTATCTCTCCTTGCACAAGATCTACATCCCAAATCTTTGTGACCATATTCATTACATGAATAACATTGACCATGAAAAATACTTTCATACCTTTGCTTTGGTGTCCATATTCTTTGAGGTGTAAGGATGGCTTCTTGATGTCTTCCTTGCTTTGTTCTTTTGAAATTTTATTTTCCTTGTGTAGATGGTTGATTTTCAACATTGTCTTCATCCTTTGAGAGTGAGGGACTTACCTCATGCTTCTTTGAGGTGCTTGCTTCAGCATATGTAGCTTCTCCCTTGTATCCAAGACCTGATTTATCATTTGGTGATCTTTGAATTTCCAAGATCTCATTCAAGATTTTTGAGCTATTCAAGAATTTGTTTGAATTTTCTAATTTCTTTCTAATATAAACAATTTCATCTTCTAACTTATGACATGATTCTTCTTTTTCATTTATTTGATCCCTCAATAGTTCCTCTACCCTTTTGGCTTCTTCAATTTGGGTCTTGATATGGACAATAATTTCGAAACTTTTGCTAATCTCATCATCTACCTTCTTATCTTATTTTTAGTTCTGTAGTCTTGTGATCTCTTCTTCCTTTCCATCTAATTGAGTCTTATTACTCTCTTCGTGTTCTTTGAGCATTTCCTTTAACTTCAAGATGTGCTTTTGACTCTTCTTAAGAAACTTTTTAGTGTTATCCGAAAGATAGCTATAGTCTATATAATAGTGGTCATTGCTATATTCATATATACTTATTTCAATTGTCTCTTTAAGCTCCAATAGTTTTTATTCTACTTCTTCCATGGGATAACAATCAATTGATTTTATCCAAGCTACTTCTAAATTTTCTTCTTCACTAGTAGAGAAAAATTCAACATCATCACACTTTGAATTATTGCAGTCAAGGGTTTGTGGAGATTATTTACCTTCATTTGAAATGTCTTCAAGATATTCTCTTTGCCAACATCATCACATGATTCTTTTCCTTCATTCGAAATATATTAAAGATCCTCCTCTTTTCCAACATCATCACATTTAGAAATAATGCAATCAATAGTTTTTGGAGATTCTTTACCTTCATTCTTCTTGATGGAGTTGTTTTCAAGGTCCTCCTTTTTTATTTGATGTGTATCCTCTAGCTTTAGCCATAGATCCTTGGCATAAGTGAATTGTCCCATGCTCTCTTTGATAGGGCTTGAGAGTCCACTAAGAATGGTCTTGAGAGCCAATGCATCATTCTTCTTTCCTTCCCTTTGAGCTACAAACTTTGACTTGTTCTTCAAAGAAACTGATCCACCAATGGTTGACTTCCAAATACATGCTCCCGTTTCCTTTAGATGCACTCTCATCTCTATTCTCCAAGTAGAATATTTTTCCTCCTCAAGGATTGGAACTTCATCATCCATTTGTGTGTCTATGGATCTCCTCCAAGCTTGTAAAGGCTTATAGTGAAGGCCTTCTCTGATAAAAAAATTTGGACACACGGGGGTGAATAGTGTAAGGCTATTTTTCCCAACAGTTCCCCTTCACAAACTTCTTAGTTAGATATCACCATTTACTCATTACTTATTACTATCATTCATAACCAGTCAAATGTAAATATACATCAACAACATATAGCAACATTTATCATCAACAAGTCATCACCACAAGGAACACAAGATGTATGTATAATTTTATTTTTATTATGGACTTCAATCCTTGGGTTATCAACAACAACTTAATAGAGTACAACTCTACAAGAGAACCAACTCTATAATGCAAGACTCAACTTACACACTCAGTACCAACTGTAGAAATTTTAATACAAATGATGTATTTCCTGGATTCTCCCGATCTAACAATTATATGCCACTGTTAAATACATAATCGCTTCTACAAATATTCTTGCATAATTTAATACACAATCACCAATTGCAATATCAAGAAGAAATATCAATCACACATAACACAGATGTTTTTACCAGGAAAGAATAAAGCTAAAAACCCCACTATCATATATTATGTATATATCATGGATCATGAAACAATCTCATACAAAACTCTAGTCCAAGAGCTCTCAGTACAATATATAATCGTCTCACACCTTCATACAAAAATTGACAAATTCATGTGCCAATTTACTGCTTCCAGACAGCTTGCGTCCTCTATGCAATCCCTGCTAATGGAAATCCTTGCAATGAATGAATCCCTCTTTCCTAGGATGCGCAATCCTCATGGGAACATCCTATTTGACAACACAGGTATTCCAACAGAGGACGAACACCTTCAGTAACCACTCACATAACCAGATCAAAGATCAACACACCGATGTTTTCACGTGGTAAAACCCCTATGGGGAAACATCCACGGCCCCAGCCAACGTGGCCACT
>SNQJ01S0013744.1:180932-196151 GCA_010110895.2 Picea sitchensis
ATTGGTGTAGGGAAAATTCCACCAGAAGGAAGTTCAAGGGGAGCCAACAAGGCTCCAGAAGAAGAACCTAAAATGGAAGAATCAGCATTGGGGCAGGTAGAACATGAATCTATTGAACGTTTAGGAGATACACAAAATCTAGTTTCTGAACCATCTATCAATGGAATGGTATAAGAAGAGGGAAATGCAGCCACTGAGACTAAGACCTTTGGGTTTCCAATCTTGGATATTTCCAGAAACATCAACATGAAAAACATCCCACTATCATCATCACCCACTTTCAGAGGTATGTCAACTGAAGATCCAGACTTATTCTTATTCGAGTTTAACATATTATGTAGAAGCTATAATTACTCAGACGATGCCCAAAAACTTAATCTCTTTCTTGCTACAATGAAGGATTCAACCTTAAGATGGTTCATGAGCTTAGGATAAAATACAATTCTTTCTTGCGATCAGATGAAAGACACATTTTTACGGAAATACCAAGACTATTGTAAGGATAATGCTAAAAATGAAAATTTTAAAATGCAGCAAACAGAAGATGAAAGCCCTGAAGATTACTTAGAAAGGTTCTTATACAACTATCAGAAATCAAAACTATTCACCACAGACCCAGCTGTAGTAAGAACCATATTTTTGAAGGGTATTAGAGATGACTGCATAGAAGTTTTAAACTTATTAAGTTCAGGAAATGTGCACCAAAAGCCTTTTGTAGAGATTGCAGATTATTGTAGAAGATACTCAAGAGGACAAGATACAACAGGAAAAACACTAAGAGATTCTTTTAGCAGAAATACAAGACAAAGCTCAGGAACTGTCACCAGAATTGAGTTAGGAAACTTGTTAGAGAAATTTAAAACAGACATCTTGAGCACAATCAGTAACCAATTAGATACCCTAAAACTGGAAAAAAAAAAAACCAAGAAGAAGAGACTATTTTAGCAATATTTTGTCCCAGATGCTGAAAGAATCATGGTGAGAAAGAATGTCCATTAAATGTCATAGAAATCTATGGCCTATGTACACTAGAACACCCCACATTTGAGTGTCCAGCTTTTCTTGAGATACAAGCCATGTATAGGGGAGGAGGAGTCTCACAAGAACAACCATACCCTTCCAGAAGACCTTGGAGAGCACAAAACCCTAATACATTTTATGACCCTAATGCACAATATCAACAGCAACAATGGGGGCCTCATCCAATCCCCTATCCAAAATGGGCACCTCAGCAAGCCCAAAATCAACCTTGGCAACAAGGTTGGAGGGGGCATGTGTATGGGAATCACTCTTACCCTACATATCCACAGTATCCTACAAACATTTCCCAATTACTACCTAGATTTAACCCACCACAGATGCAAGATTTACTCCCACCTCCTATACAACAGCAATTTACAACCCCCTTGAACCCTAATCAACAATAGAAAGTATCTATAAATGCCAATCAACAGCCACAAAAACAAGCTGCCCACAATCCTCCGAGACCAACAGTGATCCCTGCCCAGCCAATCCCTAACCCCAATAATCAACCCACCCACCTTGTGCAGAATACAGAAGTTCAAACCTTTCCCACATATGAAATTCAACTACGATCAGGGAAAGTTGTAAATCAATCAAATCCTGGAGTAATAATTCAGGAAGAAAATGATAATCATTCTGAGGAAGAAAACACTCAAGACACCCTTGTAGAAGAAGAGACTTCCCCTCCTATTCCAATCACTTCTCAGTTTGTACGACTACCTCAACAAGTTAATCTTCCACCCTACCCTGAAAGACTATTAGTGAAGAAACCTGACCCACCCTTGCACAAAGATATAGAGGATGAATTACGAAATGTATGTATAAAAATACCTTTGATGCAAGCCATTAAGGATATCCCCATATATGCAAAAATCATAAGGGATCTTTGCCTTAAGAAACTAGGAAGGAAGAAGAAGGAACCTCCCCTTGTTCAGGTGGTGGGGCAATTATCTGAATTTATTTCTGAAATTCCATACAAATATAATGACCTTGGGAACCCAGTAGTCACTATTGAAATTAATGGTATTTCCTTACCAAACACACTCATTGACTTGGGTGCATCAAATAGTGTAATGCCTTTTGACACTATGAAAAAGCTCCAAATCAACTAGTTAAGACCAACCCAAACCATGATAGAGTTGGCGGATAAGTCAGTCATTAGCCCTACGGGAAGTCTAGATGATGTCACAGTCACTCTAGCTTCTTGGGAATATCCAGTAGACTTTTTAGTCATCTATTCTAAATCATCCTCCAAACCAAGACACCCTATGGTTCTTGGCCATCCTTGGCTGGCCACAGCAGATGCCTTTATCAATTTTCATTCTGGTGAGATGACTATATCCAATGGAAAACATAGCCAAAAGCTTGTCCTCTTCCCTCCTGCCCAACCAACACAGGAGATACCTGTTTGGTTAGAAAACCCTTATGGAGAAGAAGATTGCATCAGACCCCTGTCAACACTTGAACAAGTAAGAGGAGTGCAAGAACAATCAAATGAACAAGTCTTAAGTTTATTTTTGGTTGATACAAATTGTATTGAATATCTGAGGTCTTTTGAAGAGTTGTCACACATTTTCAGTTCCAAATTTCAACAAACTTGGCACCCCGATATCACTCAATTATATACTTTATCACCAGCTTCCTTAGAGAAGGAAGAAAGTACTGAACTTGTTGAGATTAGCCCAAGAAAACCTTTGTATATCAACTCTAGTTTGGAACAAGAACAAAAATCACAAGTAATTGAAATGCTCCAAAGACAATTTGATGCCTTTGTGATGTAGGAGCATCTCTCCACGTCAGCCAGCCAGCCGGCCAGCCGTGTCAAGCGCGTGCATTCAAAGCTGAAGAGAGGCACAGTCTTCATTTTGATTCTGAATTGAATGTAATTAAATGTTTAAGCTGGTGAGATATGAAGCCGTGCCTTTGCATAGGCTGTAGATAAGATAGGCCTTTAATGTTTGTAAGGCTGAGATCTAGATCCAGATGCTGGACTAGACAGCCCATTCAATGTAATTGAATAGGGTAGGTAGGTTGGTGGGAAGAGCTCGAAGAGCCCCCTCAGGTAAAAAGATATTTTTGTATCTCGTTTGGAGTTAGTTGGGTTAGATGAGTAGAAGTCTGAGAAGAGCTAGAGAGAGCTCAAGAACACCTTGTAATTATGGGCATTTTCCATTTTTAATATAAACAGAAGCAGTTTTTCCTGCATGAATTATGTGTTATGTGGATGTCTGTGAGTGTTCTTTTATGTTGTAGATGTATACTGTAGTTGTGCATTTGCAGGAGGGTGTTTGATTTTAGGTGAAGGTCTTTGAGGCTTCACACCAGGAGGGTGTGACAGAACGTTGCGGGTTCTGAGAGCCGTGCACAGAGGATGCACTTCTGAACTCTACGGAGTCAGACAGAGACGTGTTGCGGCACAAAAAGCTAAAATCAAAAACTCAAGAAGAAGATCTTTGAGGTTGTTGAACACCTCAGGAGGCAAGGTTGTGTATGAGAGACACAGTTGCAGACAGAACTTTGCTATGAGTTCTGTAAAGCTCTGCCAAGTGGGCATTGAGCACAGGCACAAGGTGCAGTTGGAGGAACTCTGTTGTGAGTTCAAACAGAAGCCAGAATCACTGAGGATTCTAAGAGCTCTGCCAAGTGGGCATTGAGCAGGTGCATAAGGTGCACAGGTGAAGACAAAACTGCTGAACGTTCTGTGAGAGGAAACTCTGCCAGGTGGGCATTGAGACATTGTGCAGACAGGCACAAGAGAAGAGAACTCTTTGAGTTCAGGAGTTGAACGAAGAATCCACTGAGGGATCTTCACAGGGTTGTTGAATACCCTGATAGACTCAGCAAGAGGTTGCTTGAGCAGGAGGATATCCAAGAGGGCATCCATTTCATTCCCCATCTGAGGGAGAAGAAAAACAAAATCCCTTAGGGGTCTGAGTGTTGAGGAGCTCAGGACGGATAGCACCTGCATGTGCATGTGAAGACTCTGCAGGAGCGCAGACGTCGAAATCCTTTAAGGATTTGAAAGGAGCAAGCTCAGCAGGAGTTAGTGTTTATACACACAGCGAAGCTCAGAGTTGAAGGGCTCGTAGAAGCAAAACAAAGGTTGAGGCCTTTGAGGAAATTGAAAATTCTCCCAAGTCTGGGAAGGAAGTGCACAAGCTCAGAAGGGGGAACAACAGTCATCGGATCGGTTGGAGATCGAGATCTGGATCATTGATTTCATGTCCAGAGAGAACGCGGGAGAAGAGATGATCTGGACCGTCAAATCTTGAGCAATCACCCGTCAACCATCGGATCTAACAGAAGTTGTGCGAGGGTTAAGCTCGTGAACAGGAGGATAAATCTCGAAAGGAGGGTTGGCTCATCGAGGTTTCGCATATCGGGAAATCGGAAGTCTCGATGACATGAGATCGGGAATTTCCATAGGGAATTACCAGGAACTGATCTGAGTCATTTTTCAGTTGGGACACGTGGCGGAGATCGAGTGACCCGTCGATATATCGGCTACCGGGGTTTTGAGTTGACAGAGGATTTCTGTCATTGGAGCATTGAAACCTCCGAAATAGCGAGATTGGATCAGGGTCGTCCATTAGTTGGGCACATGTGGCGGAGATCCAGACTATCGGGGGAAGTCCTGATAGGGAATCAATTCAACGCATCAGGGTTCAGGGTTTTGCGAATCCTGAGAGAAAGACTTCTGGAGCATCAGAAGTCGCGAAATTGCGAGAGGTGATCAGGACCATCCATTTGTTGGGGACACATGGAGGAGATCAGAGCATTTGGGAGATTTCTCGAAAGGAAAGCTATCTATCAATATTACGGGAATCGGAATATCATGAATCCCGTGGACAAGAAGTCCATACACTTCGGAATCGCGAAGTCCAAAACCCCGAAAGGAGGGAAGCGCCATTTATAGGGCCAGCTGTCAACATAACGGAAAATCGGGATTTGAGAGATCGGAAGTCCCGAGAGAAAATGCATATGGGCATTTGAAAGTCTGAAGCCCCAAAAGGACATAAGACTGTGGTCTTATGAAAAGCGGTCACATGGATCAGGGCATAACCAGGAGGGGCTAAGGCCAAAGAGAACCGGCGCATCGGGCTTCAGAGGATCGCGGATCCTGAGGACATATGCATTTTGGCAATTGAAAGTCTGAAACCCCGATAGGAGGTAAGGCTGCGATCTTATGAATTAGTGGTCATGTGGACCAGGAATCTAGCTAGGAGGGCTAACATGTAAAGGCGTGTATCGGTGAATTGACTCATAGGAGATCGTGGATTCAAGAGGACAGGAACTCTTGACGTCGGGGATCACGAAACCCCGAAACCCAAAATTATCATCGGGGAAAGGTCACAGGCGAGTGCAAAGGCCGTGACAGGGAAAAGAGAAGGACCTATGGATCGGGTTTTCAACTGAGATTCCATTGGAGATCCAAGGACCTGCTTTGGCTCAGAAGGTAAATTTGAATGATCCTTTAGATCGGGAGGTCAGGCGCAAAGACCCTGCGGGGTATGTGGGAGTGCGTAAAGGTGCCATCAAGTGGTATCAGAGCCTGATTCTTGTCTGTATATTTCAGACAAGGGAGGCATAAGAGGTAAAGAGCACTCTGATACACATCAAGTGGTATCAGAGCTAGAACTTTGTTTGTATATTTCAAGCAGAGGGAGAAGATAGAGAGCTGGAGACTCTGGGGTGATTGGTTGCAGGTAGGCAGCAATCAAGAAGACAATCAGGGAGATTGTAGGAGGATGAATCTGTAAACACTCTTAGTGTGGAGTGACAGTGGCAGGTTTGCTAGGAAAGTGGACAGAGACAGCACCATGGTTACTGAAGGCCATAGGCATGCTGGGAGGAAGAGCAAAGCAAAAAAGCTTGCAGAAATGGATAAAGAGCTCGCTGAAATAAGGGAAGACATAGAAAAGCTTGAACTACGGATGCAGCAAAAATCCAAGCCGAGATGGGTATATGAATCGCCCATGAAGAAGCCGAAGGTAAAATGGCCAGTCAAGGAGTTGATGGTCAAAAGATAGCATAGGTTGTTAAGAGGATGGATGAGGTATGCAGAAAACCTCAATGGACCAGAAGAGGAAAGGGTTCAGGTATGTGAACCAGAGACTGGGGACATTCTTGGTGAGGAGAATGAAATGGGATCAACTGAAGATATCAAGAACTGCCAGGAGGGTAGGGGGGAAATTCCAGTTTGCCAGGTGGACAATGAGTTCAGATCACTGCGGGATCTCAGGGACTGTCACGAGGACAGCCAAGGAATTTCACATTGCTAGTTGGGCAATGAAATGAGGTCGTTGCGGGATCTCGAAGACTGCCAGGAAGGCAGTGGGAGCATCTTAAACTACCAGGTGGGAAGAGATGAGCATTCGAGAATGTCTGAAAGTCTCATGGACTCGGAGGTGAGTTCAATTCAACAAGGAGTGTTGATGAAGATGGGATCAGTTGATCTCATAATCTGCCAGGAGAGCAGCGGGAGCATCCCATATTGTCAGGTGGGCAGGGATGAGTCGATGAGTTGGAATCAGCCTGAGGAGCTGACAGAGCAGATGAACTCGGAGGTGGGTTTGGATCAGCATGTGCAGCTGATAGAAGAGGAGGATCTGAAAGATCTTCTGATGATTGGGGAAATTCAGATATCCCTACCACTTGCCTAGGAGGAGGCATAAATATGTGTTGTTGATGCAGCAACAGCAGAAGAACAGTCGGTTGTGACTGTCTGGGAAGAATTGGAGCAGACTTTGGAAGCTTCCCAAGTAGACGAAGAAGAAGAAAATGAGCATTCTGAGGAATGGCTCAACATATTCAGCCAGGAAGCTGAAAGAGCTGCAGCACCAAAGCTGACAGCAAAAGAAGGAGATGGAGGAAATGAGCATTCTGAGGAATGGCTCAATGACTTCAGCCAAGAAGATGAGAAAGCTATAGCACTGAAGCTGACAGCAGGAGAAGCAGAAGAGGATGATGAGCATTCTGAGGAATGGCTCAATATTTTCAACCAGGAAGTTGAAAAGACTGTAACATGGGAGTTTGCAGCAGAAGAAGAAGAAGAGGTAGACAACATTTGTTTTGTTGATCTGTGAGAACAGATTGAAGCCCTGGAAGAGAAGGTAAAGGTGCAGAGAGTGCACATCCAACAGGTGAGGTTGGAAGCTGATGATGAAGAAGGCGTGGGAGATCATGAGAATCTGCCCATGTGCCAAAAAAATTTACACCTGGGGAGACTGCAAAAACAGGACCAGCCACTGGAGCAGCTGGATGCAGTGATCGAGGAGATCAGAAGGTTGATGTTGAGGTCAGCAGAGACTTCCAGTGAAGAGAAGCTGGGAAGAAGAGAAGCAACAGCAGCAGCAGCGCAGAAGCATCATCAGCAGCAAGGAGATGGAGCGGATGAACAACTCCAGAGGATGATTTGGGATCCAGGAGGATTTCAACATCAGAGATAGGAAGCTCATGAGCTGGAGCTCATGAATTTTGTAGCTGAGGAGTATGATGCAGGAGCATCTCTCCACGTCATCCAGCCAGCCGGCCAGCCGTGTCAAGCGCGTGCATTCAAAGATGAAGAGAGGCGCAGTCCTCATTTTGATTCGGAATTGAATGTAATTAAATGTTTAAGCTGGTGAGTTGTGAAGTCGTGCCTTTGCACAAGCTGTAGATAAGATAGGCCTTTAATGTTTGTAAGGCTGAGATCTAGATCCAGATGCTGGACTAGACAGCCCATTCAATGTAATTGAATAGGGTAGGTAGGTTGGAGGGAAGAGCTCGAAGAGCCCCCTCAGGTAAAAAGAGATTTTCATATCTCATTTGGAGTTAGTTGGGTTAGATGAGTAGAAGTCTGAGAAGAGCCAGAGAGAGCTCGAGAACACCTTGTAATTACGGGCATTTTCCATTTTTAATATAAACAGAAGCATTTTTTCCTACATGAATTATGTGTTATGTGGATGTCTGTGAGTGTTCTTTTATGTTGTAGATGTATACTGTAGTTGTGCATTTGCAGGAGGGTGTTTGATTTCAGGTGAAGTTCTTTGAGGCTTCACACCAGGAGGGTGTGACAGAACGCTACGGGTTCTGAGAGCCGTGCACAGAGGATGCACTTATGAACTCTACGGAGTCAGACAGAGACGTGCTGCGGCACAGAAAGCTGAAATCAAAAACTCAAGAAGAAGACCTTTGAGGTTGTTGAACACCTCAGGAGGCAAGGCTGTGTATGAGAGACACAGTTGCAGACAGAACTTTGTTGTGAGTTCTGTAAAGCTCTGCCAAGTGGGCATTGAGCATAGGCACAAGGTGCAGTTGGAGGAACTTTGTTGTGAGTTCAGACAGAAGCCAGAATCACTGAGGATTATGAGAGCTCTGCCAAGTGGGAATTGAGCAGGTGCATAAGGTGCACAGGTGAAGATAGAAATGTTGAACGTTCTGTGAGAGGAAACTCTGCCAGGTAGGCATTGAGACATTGTGCAGATAGGCACAAGAGAAGAGAACTCTTTGAGTTCAGGAGTTGAAGGAAGAATCCACTGAGGGATCTTCACAGGGTTGTTGAATACCCTGATAGACTCAGCAAGAGGTTGCTTGAGTAGGAGGATAGCCAGGAGGGCATCCATTTCATTCTCCATCTGAGGGAGAAGAAAGAAAAAATCCCTTAGGGGTCTGAGTGTTGAGGAGCTCAGGACGAATAGCACCTGCGTGTGCATGTGAAGACTCTGCAGGAGCGCAGACGTCAAAATCCTTTAAGGATTTGAAAGGAGCAAGCTCAGGAGGAATTAGAGTTTATACGCGCAACGAAGCTTAGAGTCGAAAGGCTCGCAGAAGAGAAACAAAGGTTGAGGCCTTTGAGGAAATTGAAAATTCTCCCAAGTCTGGGAAGGAAGTGTGCAAGCTCAGAAGGGGGCACAGCAACCGTTGGATCGGTTGGAGATTGAGATCTGGATCATTGATTTCATGTCCAGAGAGCGCGCCAGAGAAGAGATGATCTGGACCGTCAGATCTTGAGCAATCACCCGTCAGTCGTCAGATCTTACAGAAGTTGCGCGAGGGTTAAGCTCGTGAACAGGAGGAGAAATCCCAAAAGGAGGGTTGGCTCATCAGGGTTTCGCATATCGGGAAATCGAAAGTCTCGATGACATGAGATCGGGAATTTCCATGGGGAATTACCCAGAATTGATATGAGTCGTCTATCAGTTGGGACACGTGGCGGAGATCGAGCGACCCATCGGTATATTGGCTACCGGGGTTTTGAGTTGACAGAGGATTTATGTCATCGGATCACTAAAACCTTCGAAACAATGAGATTGGATTAGGGTCGTCCATTAGTTGGGGACACGTGGCGGAGATCCATACTATCGGGGGAAGTCCCGATAGGAAATCAACTCGGCGCATCGGGGTTCATCGTTTCGCGAATCCTGAGAGAAAGACTTCCGAAGCATCAGAAGTCGCGAAATCGTGAGAGGCGATCAGGACCGTCCATCTATTGGGGACGCGTGGAGGAGATCAGAGCATTCGGGATATTTCCCGAAAGGAAAGCTATCTATCGGTATTACGGGAATCGGGATATCGAGAATCCCATGGACAAGAAGTCCATACACTTCGGAATAGCGAAGTCCGAAGCCCCGAAAGGATGGAAGCACCATTTATAGGGCCAGCTGTCAACATAGCGGAGAATCGGGATTTGAGAGATCGGCAGTCCCGAGAGAAAATGCATATGGGCATTTGAAAGTTTGAAGCCCCGAAAGGACATAAGACTCTGGCCTTATGAAAAGCGGTCACATGGATCAGGGCATAGCCAAGAGGGGCTAAGGCCAAAGAGAACCGGCGCATCGGGATTCGGAGGATCACGGATCCTGAGGACATATGCATTTTGGCAATTGAAAGTCCAAAACCCCGATAGGAGGTAAGGCTGCGGTCTTATGAATTAGTGGTCATGTGGACCAGGAATCTATCCAGGAGGGATAACACGTAAAGGCGCGTATCGGTGAATTGACTCATCGAAGATCGTAGATTCAAGAGGACAGGAACTCTTGATGTCAGGGATCATGAAACCCCGAAACCCGAAATTATCATCGGGGAAAGGTCACAGGGGAAAGGATTGGGTTTTCAACTGAGATTCTATTGGGGATCCAAGGACCCGCTTTGGCTCAGAAGGTAAATTTGAACGGTCCTTTAGACCGGGAGGTCAGGCGCAGATACCCTACGGGGTATGTGGGAGTGCGTAAAGGCGCCATAACTTTGCATGGGATTATGTAGACATGAAAGGCATTCACCCTGACACATGCACACATCACATCTACACTAATGACCAAATCAGACCAGTTAGACAGCCTCAGGGAAGGATGAATCCATCCCTCAAAGATATTGTAAAAGAGGAATTGCATAAACTCCTTCAAGCCAATCTCATATACCCCATTTCAGATAGTCAATGGGTGTCTCCACTGGTCATAGTTCCCAAAAAAATGTTAAGTGGAGAATATTTGTAGACTTCAGGGAGTTGAACAAAGCCACCCATAGGGATTATTTTCCCTTACCATTCATTGATCAGGTGTTGGATACCTTGTCTGGGAAGAAGTATTTTTCATTCCTAGATGGTTTTAGTGGTTATAACCAAATACAAATAGCACCTGAAGACCAGGAGAAGACCACTTTCACCTGCCCATGGGGAACCTATGCTTATAGATTTCTTCCTTTTGCACTTTACAATGCCCCATCCACTTTTCAAAGGGATTCCCTAGCCATTTTCTCTGAATTGACCAATGATTGCGTGGAAGTCTACATGGATGACTTTACAGTCCATGGAAAATACTTCCAGGAAGCTTTGACCAGTCTAGAAAAAGTCTTGATTAGGTGTAAGGAAACTAATCTTTCCCTAAGTAATGAAAATTCAAAAATGATGTTCATTGAAGGTATTGTTTTGGGACATCACATATCTGGTTCTAGAATGAGAGTTGATCCAGCAAAGATTCATATTATCACACAAATCAGAATACCTTCCTCACAAAAGGAAGTTTGCAGCTTTTTAGGGCATCCAGGCTACTATAGAAGATTCATTCTGAATTTTACAAGCCTAGCTATCCCTTTATTCAAATTATTATCTAAAGAAGCCGAATTTAATTGGGATGATGAATGCCAAATATCTTTTGAGATTCTAAAAAAAAAAATTCCAACTACCCCTGTATTAAGAGGACCAAATTGGTCCCTTCCTTTTCATATCTGTACCGATGCCTCAGACACATCCCTTGGGGTAGTTCTTGGACAAAGGGGAAATCAAATGCCTTATGCTATTTACTTTGTCAGTAAAAATTTGTCTCCAACTGAAGTTAATTATACGGTCACAGAAAAAGAATTGCTAGTTGTGGTCCATGCTATCAATAAATTTAGACACTATATTACAGGATATCAATATTTTGTACACACTGATCATTCAACCATCAAATTCTTAATGAACAAACCTGTAACAAATCCTAGAATTACAAGATGGTTGTTATTATTACAAGAGTTCAATATCAACATTATTGATAGACCTGGTAAGGATAATCTTGTGACTAATTTCTTATCTAGAATGATTCATCTGGGAGATAATGCACCAATAGAAGATAACTTTCTTGATGAAAATTTGTTTGTTATTTCTAGATTTACTCCTTGGTATGCAGATGTAGCTAACTATCTTGTGACAGGGAAAATGCCTCAGAAATTGTCTCCTAGAGAAAAACAGAAAGTAATTCAGCTAAGTGAAAACTACATGTGGCACGATGATTGTCTCTATAAAACAGGACCAGATTTGGTAATCATGAGATGTGTAAGGGAAGATGAAATTCATGATAATTTGCAAGCCTACCATGATGGTCCTTGTGGAGGACACTTCGCAAACAAGAGGATTGCTTATAAAGTTCTGCAATCTGGTTATTATTGGCCTCATATTTGAAAAGATGCTAAAACTTATGTATCCAATTGTGATGAATGCCAACGAATGGGTAAGCCTACTGCACAAGACCAAATGTCACTTCAAGCCCAAGTAGTCACTGAGCCTTTCGAGAAATGGGCATTATATTTTGTAGGGCCCATTAACCCTGCATCTAAAAAGAAAAATTATATACTTGTATGTACCGACTATGTGACTAAGTGGGTTGAAGCAAAAGCTTTACCAGCTACAAGCAAACAATCAGTAGTAGATTTCCTTTTTAATGACATCTTTACTGGATTTGGTGTACCCCGAGAAATTGTGACTGGTCAAGGGACTCAATTTACCTCTAATCTAGTCAAAGTTGTTACAAAACAGTACCAAATCAAACACAGGAAATATACACCCTACCATCCACAGGAAAATGGACAAGTAGAATATACTAACAAAGTTATTGAGTCCATTCTTACCAAAATAGTACAGCTACACCACAAGGATTGGGCTGACAGATTACTAGAAGCCTTATGGGCTTATAGAATCACATGGAGGAATACAACAGGACATACACCTTACGAGTTGGTGTATGGGAAGCAGGTGCTTCTCCCCATAGAATTCCAGATCAAAACCTTCAGGACTATAGTACAAGTTGGCATGAACTTGGATGAAGCCCAACAACAAAGACTCTTGCAACTTAATGAGCTGGATGAAATTAGGAAGGAAGCACTTCAAAGAACCACCCTCATTCAAGAGAAGAGAACAAAATGGCATGACAAGTATCTCAAAAAGAAAAAATTTCAGCAAGGAGATTGGGCCCTTTGTATGACAGCAAAATCAAGAACTTCAAAGGTTAGTTAACTACTCGTTGGATGGGACCTTACGAAATTGGCACTTTATATGATAATGGTTCAATCAGGATAAAGACAATCGATGAACATCAGACACCGCTACTTGTGAATGGTCACCGGTTGAGAATTTATAACAAACCCCTATCAAAAGAGGAATTTTTTACTCGTATACTACAAAATTCAGATATGCAGGTGATCAGTAAAGAAGGAGACCTTCCTACTGATCCACATTGAATGATTGGTTTACTTTTAAAAACTTTTGTACATAGGTGTGGATTGTGTTTTGTTAATAAGCTGAAGGTAACAATGGACTCTTACCTCCTTTTGTTTTACTTTTTATCCTTATAAGTATATTTCTATAATTTATTTGATCCTTCACGAACTTGCTAAACATCAGTTTGTAAGCATCAACAATACTATGTTCTAGTCTGGTACCAATTGTGTTGATCCGGTACCAGAAATCCTATTCTGGTCCGGTACCAACAGTCCTGTTCTAGTACCAGCAGTCCTGTGTTGGTCTGGTACCAGAAGTTTGTCCTTATACGGTACTATCGGGACACATCACCTAAGGAATGCTACGCCTATTTCAAAATCTTACGAAGTATGAAGCCATGCATTAATCACTCAAGATGGAACCAAGGAGCTGAATGTAGCATCAAATGGCAGCCCTCATGAAGCAATAATTTCTTTTGGTTATGTTGCTGACTAAAGGGAAGAATTTTTAATTTCTTTTGGTTTTGTTGCTGACTAAAGGGAAGAATTTTTAATTTCTTTTGGTTTTGTTGCTAGCTAAAGGAAGAATTTTTAAATTTATTTTGGTTCTGTTGCTTGACAAAGAAGACATAATCTGTACCTATGATCGTTAAAAGAACCATGCTTAATCTACTTCAAAGTCTAGAATTTGCCTTTATCCAGTATTTCATCATGATTAAGGGATAAAAAAATATATTAGCCTACAAGTAACTATCTCACCCTACCTTGACTTCAATAGTATTCATTGGATCATCCTTACTAAAGAGTAACATATGAGTATATGAACACTCTCTGTCATGGGCACACTAGGAAAACTTTTATGGAAGAGGATGTATCAATACCCTAAGGTAACTTTAGGTCATTCTCTTATGTACAAACTCAGACATAATTATACATCTGGATCATTCTAAAGAAATATTGTGCATACATAATTTTATTTTTCCTTCAGACAAATCTTTATAGACATTCAAATAAGAGAATATACCTTCCAACCCAATACCACCCCAGCCTGTAAAAAGGTTTTGAGACGAGCCTCCCCTATCACCGTGCAAAATCACTCTCTAATAAAAACCAAAATAGGTGACTATGGACAAGAATTCTATGATGGAAAAAGGGTTTAAGAGACTAAACCATCGAGATATTGAACAGGTCTTCTGGCAGCGGGTACCAGTCTGTGGTATGACTAGGCAAACCCATCAGGGTACTGAACAGGCCTGTTGGCAATGGGGCATTCTTCCTGGGGAAGGGATGTTTCTCACTAATTATCACAACTACCCCACCGGAGTACTTAACAGGCTTGCTGGCAATGGGTTCTGGTTGAGAAATGTCTCATCTATACTTGTCTGGTTGAAAAATTCACTTTTGTCATCTAAAAGATGAACACTACAAGCAAAGCTCATTGTTAACATTTATGAGATACAAACTCTAGATTAATAAACAAAGATAATTATTACAAGCAAATTTCCATTTGAGAATTACCCTAAGTCAACCTTACCGGTCTGACATCTAAATCCTACATTACCTAAGAAGGAAACTTCTTAAGAGTGGAGCCCTAACTAGGGAGTCTCATCTACTTATATTGTGAAATTTATCCATAACATCTAATGATAGTAAATCTCTGAAGCAAGTTAGGTTGGATCTGTTCTTCCGGCAAAAAATATAAACACCTCCATGTCTTCACTGTTGAATGCTACCCTTGTCAATAAGTCATCAAAAGAAAGGCAATTTCAAAAAATTTAGGCATGTGATCATATGCTAGGTGATAAATGTACTTTTGGAATTTGATTTGGTTTCTTTTCTCTTATCATTTTTCTTCCATTATGATACAAGGTGTTGAATCTTCTTGCATAAGGATATGCAACATCCTCGGCATGGGGGAGGGTCAAAGAGCTCTTTCAAAACTCTTTTTTAGACTCACACCTCATCCTTCGAAACCAACAGGTTCACCCTACAACACTACAAAACTAGACACAAAAGAAGACAAGCACAGAATAAAGAAGTCTCATGAAGTACAGGAAATTCCGGTACCAAGCTTCCAGAAAACTCCAGCCTAAAAAGATGAACTTTGACAATTTGCAAGCTTCAAATACAAAGGCAGTCACATATGCTATGGGTATTGATTATACAATGGTAAAAACAAAGGTAACATGGTATTATTTATTTTCCTTTGCTTATAAAACTACAAGAGGTATGAAAACGTATACTAGA
>SNQJ01S0013744.1:206294-218858 GCA_010110895.2 Picea sitchensis
CCTAATATCTTATCCCCTTATTAAATACCTTATCCCATTATTAAATACCTTATCCCATTCATTAATATGTTTCCATTTTCGGGAACGTAACTTAAATTAGTAGTATATTTTATTATTCACCATTAATTTAATACTTTATTAATTAATGAATTAATTAATAATTAAATCAATCATTAACCATCATGAACAACTATTTAATAATAATCAATTAGAAATGTTATTTTAAGACATAAATACAGTTTTAGCTAATCTTTTAGGATTATATTATTAAATTAATTTTACTTAATAATCAAGGCTCGTTACATTCTCCACCATTATCGCTCCTCAGAGCCTTCACTTGATTCCCCGACTCTTTCTCCGCCAATGCTTTAAACTCACATAACTTTGATAATGTTTGATCCTTCTTCTGCATGAATAAGATCCAACATTTATGAGAAAATTCATCAACAAAAATAACATAATACTTATGTTTTATTGTTGAAGCAACCGAGAATGGTCCACACGCGTTTGTGTGAATTCTCTCCAGGATCACCGAAGCACTGTTCTACTTTTCATGAAAGGTGTACTTTACATACATCCCCATGGTGCAACCCTTTCACTGATATAATTGAGCAAGTGTTCCCATTGGAAGTCCAGTAGATATTTGTTGCATGATTTTCAAGGCTCTATGATGAAGATGGCCCAATCGCCTGTGCCATAATTTGCCCTCATCTTGACTCACCACTTTTTCTGCCTTGCCCATCATGGCAGTGCAACCATCTACCTCCAGCTTGTATAGATTCTTAACTCGAATCCATGTCTTCTTTATTTGACCCATTGTTTTATGTCAAAGGAAGGATTTTCCATCGTTGAAAACAATGCCATAGTCTCTGTCCTCCAACATTACGACTAAGACCAAGTTTTTCTTCAGACCTGGAACATGCATAACATATTTCAATTGAAATTGTTTACATGACTCCCTCTGAAAGATAAGGGAACCAACGCCAGTTGCACTGTATCTTCCATCGTCGCCCATCTCAATATGCATTTTGAGAATTTTCTCCTCCAAGTCACTGAAAAGCTCCTTATCTCCTATCATGTGGAAGGAAGCGCCACTATCCAAATACCACACCGATACCAATTCACTTGATGCCATGAATGCGATCAAGGAGAAGTCAAGTTCAAATTGCAAGGTAAGGGCCTCACCAACTACAACTCCAACAAATTTCTTGTTCTTCTTCTTCTGCGGACAGTTAGTGGCGAGATGCCCATGTTCGTGACAGTGAAAACACTTCACTTTGGACAAATCTAGCTTCATGCCTTTAGACTCGTATTTTGAATGGAATTTCTTCCCCTTACCTTTCCTTGACTTGGAAGCCAAATCACAATCCTCTTCATCATCATGCTTTGATGAAGAGCCATCTCTGGTGTTCCGCTTGAACTCCTCCTGCACTAGATCTAACCATAGTCGTTCCCAATTGAAAAATTTTCCCTTCCATTGACAGAGTCTTGATAACTGTGCCAACTCTTGGGAAGTCATAGGAGAGACAATCTCACCAAATCATCATCAGTGACTATTATTCCCACACTCCCCAACTCATCCCGACATTGGAAAAACTTTGTGAGATATTTTGGAATGGAGTCGCCCTTCTCCATCTTGATCTTCCCGAGTTTATCTTTGAGCACCAATTTCCTATGGTCGTTTCTATTTTGGAATAGATTCGTCAAAGTATTCCACATTGCATATGGTGTGACTTTCCCATGTAGACTTGAGACAATGTGGTCTCGTAATCCCTCCAACAGGATCCTCCTCGCCTTTTCCACTTTCTTTTTCCATGCATCAAGATTTGCAACATCTGGCTTAGGAACATATTTGTCAATGAATTCCTTCAAGCCATTGTCTTCGAGTACTACCTCCATCCTGTCCTTCCAATAAATGTAGTTTGAGATTCCCTTGAGTGCATACTCAAACCTCAAGCCATTGAAATCCATTTCGATCTTGAATCAACTGTAGCACCAAGAAAGTCTTTCTACAAATTTGAATTCTATCCAATCACAAAATCAGCTTCTGCAATTTTCAGCGCTCTAATACCATGTATAATTTTTAATAAAAATTATGTGTTGCCTGGATTCTCTTGATATAACAATTATATGCCATTGTTAAATACATAATCTCTTATACAAATATTATTGTGGAATTTAAAACACAATTGCCAATTGCAATATCAAAAAGAAAGATCAATCACACATAACACATATGGTTTTATTGGAAAAGCATAAAGCTAAAAACCCCACTAGAATATATTGTGTATATATCATGGATCATGAAACAATCTCATACAAAAATCTAATCCAAGAGATCTCAGTACAATATACAATCGTCTCACACTTTCATACAAAAATTGACAAATTCATGTGCCAATTTACTACTTCCAGACAGCCTGCCTCCTCTGCGCAATCCCTGCTAATGGAAATCCTTGCAATGAATGAATCCCTCTTTCCTAGACTGTGAAATCCTCATGGGCACATCCACTGTGTGTGTGGTTTCATGAGTGCACTCACTAATGTCACAATTGATAGTCAAACTGTCCCTTTCACCTGTTATCTCAACTGGGCCTCCACTGGATTTGACATGCATGTAGTTAACAATGGTAAATCTTAAGTTGCATGTGAGATCACGGTTTGTGAATTAATTAATAATTAATTCACTGATCTCTCACTAGTGTAAGTTCAGTTACAACTAGTACAACTGATCTTAACTCACTTAAATGAGTTAAACTACTTCACAACTCACATAACTACACATATAAATCTGTTACAACTTTGAATCACTCAGTTACAACTAATTCAACTTGCATGTCCCACCAATCAACCTTTGAACTTGAATTTCCTATAGCTAACTGATTTCCACTTCAGTTAACTATTTCCAAGTGCTCATTGAGAATAGATTAATATTTATTGTCCAACTATTATTAAGGGATAATAATAGTCAACATACATCTATAAATAGAATTTTCTCACCATCTATAAATAGACATCATCTATAAATAGAATTTTCTCATCATCTAAAAATAGACTTCCACCTAAAAATATCCTGAGGATCCATCCTAGTGTAGGTGCATAATTTTCACTGGGATCTTCTTGTTGAATCTCAACACCAACTGAGATGAGGCAACAAAAAAATTTCAATATATCAACAGGTACGCAACCTGTCGGTAGTTCATCATGCGTATGTACGAGCCCTACCAGCAGTGCAACCTACGTATGTACGTGCTCTGGCTCACTGCAACCTGCATATGCTTTCAGAAACTAGGGTTTTTGAAACTTCATCTTTCTGGCCCTTTAGCCTCTTTCTCTTATGTCGCATCCACTTCTGATCTTGTCACTGTACCATCTGAACCATAACCAATATCAACAAATCTATGTTCTTACACAACAAACTCATGCTCCTCAATCATACAATATGAATGTTATTCGTCATGTACAAACAACCGATATACTATAGAAATCATATCAGCAATGAATCATAAGAGTGTTGATCACTCCATCAACTAAAACAAACCACATCACAATAGCCATACCAAGAATTCCTTAAGCATCCACTACACAACAAGCAAGACTATTCATCAAGACAACAATGTAACCATACCAGAGTTTCTATGGCAGATCTGAACCCATAGAATGCAGATCTGGAACCTGCAAGTTGCTTCAGTCTCCAAGAGCCTATCATCAGCTCAATCACAAGTCTTAATGACTTCACTCACTGTACACACTCTGTCCTCTTATATCCCGTGTATGTATGCGCCCTAGATCACTGCAGCCCGTGTATACCTCAGAAACTAGGGTTTTTGAGATTCTGAGACTTTTGTCGTCATGATCTTAGACTTGCTAAAACTTTGATGCATCCATGATATCCTCTAGATGATCTCCCTCTCGGAATATATCTTCAATACATGCTCAAGGATGCACAAGAGATCTCGCAAAAGATACACAAGAGGTGCCTTTTACAAGAGACCCTTGCCTCTTATTTATACTCTCCAAGTAGCTATATTCTAGGTCACTCAACCTATCTTCCTCTTTTTAGGGTTAACCACTTTCCATAAATAGAAATTTCTCCATTACTTTATCATTTAAATATTTCTTCTTGACTTTGACACCTCACTTTATCATTTAAATAATCTTCTTTGATTTTTTCACTTCACTTTATTATTTAAATAATCATCCTTGACTTTGTCACTTCACTTTATTATTTAAATAATGATTTCTTCTTTTCAAGCACTTTGACTTCTTTGACCTCTTGGGGCTTCAAGTCAACATATGAGGGTCCTTCATCTTCGTAGGTCCATAACTCTCAAACTATGAGGAGTTATGTGACATTTCACATACCACCGTAAATGGCATGACAAGCACAATCCATCTAGGATAGTTTCACCAACAATTTCATTGATCTTCATCTCATTATTCCACATATAAGTATGACCATACTTCAAGGATAACTCATCCATAAAGTGTCTTACCCTGAGGGCTTTCACCATAAGGGGATCACTTTAGATTTCATCCATTTGTGCACCTTATCAACCATGATATACCAATGAAACCACATCGTTCCATCTTTATATATGCATCATGTATCAATGATAACTCATTGATCCATATTCATCAATATACTATGATAGGATATGTACAAATCAAACCTTTGACATCAATCAATCACTTGAAATTAATTAATCACTTGACATCAATCACTTGATTTCAATCTTTGGCATCAATGACAACATGATCCAACACTGAGACCTCTCCCATCTTTTGTCTTTTTAGGGTCTCCATGCGATTCCCTGTTGTGAATTAATGTAGTAAAAATTTCTTGCATCAATCACTTCGTCATCAATTTCTAACGTATTTAAGGATGAATATGAGAATCCAGATGATATTACAACATAGGAGTTTATGGATTTAAGGGAGAGGTAAAAATTGATACCACTCTGGTTGTTATAGGGGTGTACATTTTTCTTCTCTCCTATTCTTCTTTCTTCTTCTTTAGTTTTGCATCTCTGTGTTTCATTCTTGTGATTCTCTCTTGTTCCTCAGAGGTCGTGTAGGAAGCTTCTTCGGCCATTTTATTTTACCGTTATGTTGCTTCATAGGTACCTTCATCTTCTGGGGATTTGAAGGATCTCTCAACTTCTGGGTCCTCGCAATCCCGTAACTCTTTCGCATCCTTGGCATTATCCATGACTTCATGCACCTTTTGTTCCTCCACAACCTTAGCTATCTCCACGATGTCATGGGATGTCTCAACTTATCCAAGTGACTTATCCTCTATTTTATTTTTCCTAACCATCTCTTCATCCTCAAAGAATTTCCTTAGAGCTTCATTTCCCTTTTATTTCTGGGTGTGTTCATCTGTGTCCATCTTCTCCTAGGTGTCCCTTATTGCTTTATGTTGTTGTTGAATAATTAGGATTTCCTCCTCCTCTTGTTTTTCTAACAATGCATCAGCCTGGAGTGTGCCTACTATGTGGGCCAATAATTCTTCATACGACCTAGCCTCATGGAAAAATTATTCTTCCTCCCTTGTTTTGTGTTTGAAAGGGGGTATCATATTCAATGTCTTGTAGTGATATATGCACTACTTTTTTGGGGTCATGGTTCTTTGTTTTCCCTATACATAACATTATCTCTTTTAGAGCTAAGACCTCCTTCCTTGTATGTTTGATATTTACCAGTGTGAATTTCCCCAGCTTGATCAGGAAACTGTTCCAGCTCCTCTTGTTGTCCATCTACATGGAAACTGCTATGCCAATTTCCACTATTTGGTATGCAACCTCCCTGGCTAGACGTTTATCTGAAACATACCAGGGAAATAGTTGTGGTGGGGAACTAAATCCATATACCCAAATGTAGGTATAATTATTTTCCAGGTACTAATATGTTATTTCCTACAAGTTTTCATGTGCCTCTGATGATATCCTCTGTAAGTTCTGGCTGACAAATAGTTGATACATAAGTGCATTGAAGTAATCACATATTTGATATAAAAATTCTCGATACCAACTCATCCATAGTTCATAGAAATACACATGAATGGGGGGCAAGTATAGATTTCAATTCCAACCCATTTATGGATTAGGGTCATATGCACAAATAACATCAATGAGGAAGGGAAACTTATAAAAACCTAGATGATTGTTTTTACAGGACTCCTGGATGCTGAGGAAAATATTGGATGATAATATTGACGCCCAATTGAAAATCTCTCCCATTTCTTCTACTACATGCACCATGGTTGTCCACTCCTACTTGTAGTGTATGCATTTCTCTTCCCCATATAATCTCCATATCATGGCAATCAGTAGTTGATATGGGAGTTTGAAGTATTGTATACCCTTCTTAGATTGGCAGTTTGGAGTTTCCTAATCCCACCAATTATGAATAAGCTTAAGTGGCTTTGTAATTTCCATAGTAAATTTCTCCAGGAATCCCTTGTTCAGGAACAACAATGGCTTTGGTAGCATATAAATTTTATGGAAAGTGTCTCGATTTAGAGGAGCAATGTCGGTCCCCTTTCTATCAGTGATAACATGTTCTTTTGTATTCACATTCTCATACGTCCACCTTGGCACTTCATTGTATGGTAGGACTGCATCCTGAGTGGCGATGACATGAATGGCTCTCTTCTATATATTCTGATATACATTAAGGTTAGGGTCATTTTCTACAAAATCCCCACTGCAAAACATGTTGTACATTTCCTCCCATGTGTTTCCACCTTGAATCCCTATGTGATGATTGGTATCAAACATTATCATCACGTCTGAGTTGCTTGCTCAGGGTTCCATTTCTAACTATGGAGTTATGATTCTGCACCATGTGGTAGAAATTTCCTCGTTCCCGCGACCTGTAATATTTAAAAACTACGTAAGTTATTCAAATTTATCAGATGCACAACTTAATTCACAAATATTAATAATCTACCCTGACAGATACAACACATAAATATTAGGCCTTTGTATACCCTTAGTTGTTAATATTGATTGTGCAAATGATCGAGTCTCGAACCTATACCCAACATGTTAGCCATCCATAAATTAATGCAATTAAATTTAGTATTTATTTCACATGTGGGTGTTGATCAAACAATGTTTTTGAAATGTGGGTTCATGGGGAGATGACCCTCGCAGCATGCAACTCATGAGCGTGGTTTAATCACAAGTGAATGTCATTGGGGTGACATGAGATATATCATGGGTTCTGCATTGTGTCTCTGGTCATATGTAGTATGTGAATACATTTTCGATCTATTATACTTCGATGAAAGGAGGTTGCGGGATATGCGGGAATGTGGCGTGTGGGGAGATCAAGAATCTATTTTGGTAAGTTTGCTTGATTCACCATGAAGCGTTATGTCACACAAGCATGCACTTCAGGGCCTGTGGGTGATTTTGATACTTGGTAAGCATGTTCTCTCATTATGAATTGTCCATGAGTGATTTCTCATAATATCACGCTTTGCGAGTCATGGGAAAATAGTCAGTAGCATTCAAATCACTTGTTGGGGATTCGTTGTGATGTTTCTTCCTTGAAAACACTAAAAGGTGATTGGAGCATAGGTAAGCATCAAAATATGTATGTGGTGTGTTGAGGATTTACATTGGCTTGGTGGGATAGGATTAATTTGTTACAATAGGTTAGGAATGACGGTTTAAGGGATACTAGGTAAGTTCAGTGACTTTTAACAAGATAGGGAAAACCAATGTCAGAAGAGCATCTGATGGCCGAAATACATTACCAATCTTTTACCAATCTATACTGATATGTTGAACGAGGGAGCCCAAGAATCAGGAATCAGGAGGTGTCGTCTGCAAAATAACAAATGTCTCACCGAGGCGGGCATACCCATGCTCGGGATAAAATAGAACCATGACTACCAATCAAATACACTGTAGATCCATGTCAAATAACTATAAAGAGTAGCCGCGAACAATACACAGCGGAGCTACATCTCGAAATCAGAAAGATATACATGTAACGTATCCATCTCTTAGAAGTTAATTCGGCCTGATGGTTGTACTTCAGAGCTCGAGAAACAACTTCAAAATATTCTAAAACTCGGGTAGGAGTGTAATATGAGTGTACGACTGCACTACCCAGAGGTCTTCGATGGCTCGTCGGTTATGGACTTGAAAATCTTGATGATCGGACTGAAGGCTTCAGTGATTTTGAACAAAGACTTGATTGGACGTTCAGGATGGTCGGGTATGAGAACAAGAGACATATTGCAGAGGGGCCGACTTAGGCTTAGTGACAAACTTCCCTTGGAAAATAGCACGACAAGTGATAAGACTCAGGCAGAATATTTGTTAATCATAAGTCTACGAAGCAGGAGGCAACGCAAACTCTCCATATGTTTGGAAGAGTAACTAAACAGTGGAGGACACAACTCTATATAACGAGAAAAGCTTCCTAAGGTCATACTACATCCCATAGTTTGATGATCAAACGGACAGAGGTGCTTTATCCAAGGGCGACTCATTATGCTGCCAATAAAGAAAATACTTTTCCCATCCTCTTTTGGGGGTATATTTGATTTTTGTGTTCTTTTTGATGGTTTTGAAAAAGAATAAAGGAATAGTTACGTTACAACGGAGGAACGAGTACAAAAAACATACAAGTTCGACGCACAAGGACAGGACTGATGTTCTGGGAAATGATACTCAGGAAAAATCCTCCAGTGGCCAAAGGTGTTAAGACGCAGAAGAAAACTATTACAAGGCTGATGGGTAAGGTATGCAAATGCGGTTGATAGAACACACAATGGTAACGTCCTTCGATGTAAGTTTAACGAGCCCAGAGAAGGGAAGCTCAGTGATTTTTCATATTTAGAGAATCTGAAAAATCATAAAAGAAAACTCTAGTGGGGTACCTTTTTCATCAATAGTCTAGTCGGTTCGAAAAAGGGGTAAACTAGCACCGATTAGACGTCAATCCAAAACCATTTTAATGAGTGTGACAAGGACAAGATCACTCGGATATTTTTTCAATTTTAAGGAGTCTGAAAAAATCTTAACTATGGACTCCGTCAGGAATGTTATTCTGGACCATTTTAACGAGTGTGAAAGAATAAGGTCACTCGACGATCTTTTCAATTTTAGGGAGTCTGAAAAGAGCTTAACTATGGACTCCAGTGGGGTTTCTTTTTCGTAAATTTAGTCCCTCATGCCCGAAAAAGGAATAAAATATTACCTGAGGATACTCTTCTAAAGAATGGGAATTCCATAGAGTATTCCTTTGTTCGTACAGTTGACCGTCCGGACCAAAAAAGGGGTAAACTACCGTCGGACAGACGTGACTTCAAATTTCAGTTTAACGAGCATGAAAGACCACAAGATCGGTCGGCAATCTTTTCATGTTTAGAGGGTCTGAAAAGGGCTTAAAAGGAGACCTGTTTAAGGAACGTTCTTCTCGACCAATTTAACGAGTGTGAAGAAACAAGGTCACTCGACAATCTTTTCATCTTTAAGGAGTCTGAAAAGGGCTTAAAGAAGACTCCACAATAGTTACTTTTCTCAGTTAATCTGGACAAGATCGAAAAGAATAAATGCAGTCTCTCTGGATGTTGCTTTCAGATCTCAAAGAAAGCTTGGAAAACAACAAAGTTAGCTCATGATAGACTCTTTGTGGATCGATGCCTGGCATCTCCTCGGGGGAGATGTATGCTCCGACGAAAACATTGTCTATGACGCCAGGGGTTCTTGAGATATTGATAGGTATCATTTCAGCAATGGTTGCCATATTACCCTCAGCATAGATCTTGTGTGTAGCTAAGGGATTAGTATGACAAGACCTATCTCCAGTCATGGTGATAGTGAATTCTCCTGCCTTGATTCGGTGTAACTCTGGGAGGAAATATGATCTATAATGAAGATCGTCCCAAGGTTTTTCCGGACTAGTCATAGCTTCGATCACCTCTTTGTCAGAAGGCAAGACTAAGTCTAATGAATCGGTGGTCATAAGAGAACCCTGAGCCCAAATAGGCTCTGGAAGTGGAGCCAACTCTGGTGCTGGAATCAGATCCTGGTTAGATGAAGCTTGCTGGACTAAAGAGTACGCTACTTCAACAACCAACAAGGGCATGGACATGTCGGAGTGCCCTGTCTCATCCATCGTGGCTGATGGGGAAGGAAGAATCCACGGATCCTCAAAGTAAGTCGTGTGGAACGACGAAACATGAAAAATCTCAGCCTTGTGGTGATTCGATATAAACTTGACATCATTATGAGGAGGTGGGTAATCGAAAGTACCCATCAAAGATGGGCACAAACCAACTCCTACGTTAACGACACCGGCTTGAGGATTATCAATCATGGGAACCGTGGATGCCCCCAAAGCTGGGTCAGGTCTAGAGAAGGAAAATTGATCGATGGTCACTATCCGACCTTCATGTGGAAACAAAAAGACTCAGAAAAATGTAGCAACCACAGCTTTCATAGCATAAGTCCAACTCCGACCTAACAAGAGATTATAGTTGAGGGGAGCATCGACTACCTCTACTTCAACGCACATGGTCTTCCCTCCTAACTGCACAGGAAAAGAAGGGATGATGCCATGTGGTCAGAAAGAACGATCGTCGAAAGCAGTGAGGAGAGTGGGTGATGGAGACAAAGTGGGCTGGCCAATGGCCTTCCAACATGCTAGCGACATAACGCATGTCGAGGCGCCCTCGTCGACCACCGTGCGAAAGATATTGCATGTAAAAGTTTTCGTGGGATGAGCCACTACTATCTGAAACGCTACGTGGTAAGGCATATGAGGTTTTAAGTCAGTTGTATCTAGCATGATGGTACCCGGGTTACAAGTCTCAGTAGAGCCTAAAGAAGTCAACAAGGCTTTCCTCTGAGCAAGGCAACTTTGGAGGACCTCCAAAGCGGACATAGCACAAGGGGTTTGTGAAATCTTCCACCACAGAGTAATTCTGGGCGGCCCTGGCATTTGGGTTATGAGAAGATTTCTTAAATGCACCCTTTGGAATGTGTGTCATCGTTTCTCCCAACGTCTTCTCGATCTGTAGAGGAAGAGATGGGATTTCGGCTTCTTTACTCTTCTCCGAGGCACTTGGTTTACTATAGTCATGTTCTCTAGTCGTTATTAAAGCATCACCCCTAACCATATATACATTCGCGGATGAGGATTTGTTTGGAGGAGGGCAGGTTTCTTGGTTGCCCCCTTCGGCACTTGTAGAGGCTTGAGTTAAATTTTGTCCATGCTGAAATGGATTGGTCAACACAGCTTGTTGTTGCTGTGTGACAAACTTTTGTGCCTCTGCAAGTCGAGGACAAAGATGGGTCGGGTGGTCTTCCGCACATAAGATGCACGGATACCTCGCCTTCCGTTTTTTCGTGGTGCTCTCGCCAGCATTATCAATGGGTTTTTTCTCCCCCTTACCCTTCTTGCATTGTTTTTTCTTCCCTTCAGGCTGTTGGGGGGCCTTTGGGTTAGTCGTCTGCACAGAGTGTACTTCCGACGTTTGGGTAGGAGGAGCAACCAAAGCGGTAGTCTGGCTGGCCGCTGAGTGTTGTATAGATAATTGTTGCAATTGTTTTGTCAATTGCTCAGCGGGCTTGGTTTGGGCTGAACCAACAATACCATCGACATGTGGTCCGGATCTCTGTCTAGTTTTATCCAGTATTGATCGTGGAGCATCCGGCAAAATGTTGTATAATAAACCAGACTGAGAATAGATAAGCTCAAACTGTTGAGCCCTCATGATGGCATCTTCTTCGGAGAAAACTCTTGAAATTGTGACGTCTTTGGATAATTGCGGGACTAAAGACTTAAGGAACCACTCTAGCAGGAATGCTGGTGGTACTGGTACTTTGATTAGACTCTTTCGGCGTCTCCACTCTCGGATATGATCAGAAATATGGTCTGTTGTCGTTTGTTCGAAATTGGCTAGCAACTCTGTGACGGCATCGTATCTCACAGGTAACTGGAAATGGTTAATGAATGCCATCGCCAGTTCGCCAAAAGAAGAACATCTTGAGCGATCAAGATCGATGTACCATTTCGCGGCACTCCCAATAAGAGTGCATTGAAACAATCGAAACTGGACAGAGTCCTCTTTCAGTGAGTTAGATGAACACCAAAGATGGAAAGTAGTCACGTGATCACCTGGATCTTCGTTAGGATTGGCCTCGAACTTCGGAATGTCCGAAGGCAACTTCATTGGCATAGGAGGCCAACACGGATCGTGACAGATAGGATCATTTAACAACCTTGTCAAATCTGGCAAGTGTAACATTGCCAAGAATGGTAGTTTGGGCTGCTGCTGATAGCCTGGAAAAAAGGGTCTTGGAGTTTGACTGGCACCAGGCTGCTAGGAAAAGTTTGGTTGCTGGCCTGGATTCTAGTAGAAACCATGGCCCTGACCAGCGTAAGGATTTTGCATCTGTGGAGACATCATTGGCTGATTCCCCATGAAGTACATAGGATGTTGGGAATTCATCGTGTTTGATGGACTTTGGGAAGGATTACCCCATGCCGGTTCTGCTGGGAGAGGCATAGAAGTTTGTCCGGGGTTCCATTGAC
>SNQJ01S0013744.1:230214-252019 GCA_010110895.2 Picea sitchensis
ACCCACTAGAAGGAAGCACCAACTCCTTGGTTTCTCTAACACCCACTAGAAGGAAGAAACAACTCCCTAAGTGTTCCAGCACCAATTGGATGGAAGCACCAACTTCCAGTCACACATGCACCAACCTGTATAACAGAGAACACCAGTTCTCCCTTGCACCACCCTGCCACCCTGGTTTCTCTGGCTACAACTCCCTATGTTCAAGAACCCAATTCAACCTCAGAGGAAAACAATCCTCCCTAGAACCTCCCTACCACCTTGATTATAAAGTTTTCTATATATAAATTTGTCACAGTGATACAATATTTATCAATGGCTTACCGGTCTCATCACTATTCTGCTACATTGCTCTGCTCTACCTACATCAGTGTCTTCCTGCACACCTTCCTTACGCTTTATGTTCTTCTGCCTTTTATGCTCTGTGCACCATGTCCCTTCTATGCACCATTCCTCTTCTGTGCATTTCATTTGTTGCACTCTGCCTCCTTCTACACACCTGAATCACTCTCAATAGCAGCAACCATCTCTTCTTTGTTCTGCATTCTTATAGTCTCTGTGCACCTTGTGCATGCTATATACGCAATGCTTTTGCATGCTCTACACCCCATGTCGATTTCTCTACTTGATCATCATTTCAACTCTTCAGCTTCTCTGGTGGTTAAACCCATGCGTCCATCATCACTGGGTGTTATGCCGATATTCCTTAGCCTCTCCAAAAGTCGATCTCGTTCCTTCTGTTGCAGTTCCAGGCTCCAACAGTCTTACATCTGTCAATAGCCTCTATGAACAGTCTTCATGCCACTGGAAGATGCCTTGAGACTCTTCATATTCTCTGGCGATCACCCTGAAGCCTCTTCGATTCCTCTGGTTGAAACCATCAGTCATTTCTAGCAGTTACACTGTGAACCTCCAATAAAATGCATCAACAACTGAATCACCAACCATCCAAGAGTCATGATTCAACTCTGCTAACTGAATCATAACTGATCAATTAACTGTGAAGAGCAAAAGTAACCCTTCGATCATATTTCCAAGTATCCAACACCGTTGGATTACAAGCACAGGGTCTCGCGTTGATTTTTCCATTTCGCATTTCGGCATTTCGACATTTCAGCATTCCTGTGGTGAAGAGTCTTGACTCTTCATGTTACGATCACCAAAAAGGAGCTTAACTTGGTACTAGATCCTCTCTCTCACATGACAACTGACAGTGACCACAACCTACACCAAAAGGTGTTTTCGCATTTCGACATTCCTATGGTGAAGAGTCTCAACACTCCAAGTCGCAATCCCCAAAACTCCAAAAAAATTTAGCTCCACTAGATTCTTCCCCTCATGTGACCACCAGTGGTGACCACAGGCTGCACCAAAAGGCGTTTCGCAAATTCGCATTTCGGCATTTCGCGATTTCGCATATCGTGAGTTCGAGAGGTTAGGGAACCCCGTTCCTTTGACTTTCCAATCAGCGAAATGACGATCTTTCTCCATGTGTCCTATGGACCAACGGTCCATATCTTATCGTGATTTCAAAACTTCACAGGCCTTCGTCGTGTTTGATCAACGGTCCAGATCAATCCTCGATTCGACAGCTAGGATTATTTCGCGATTTTGCATATCGTGAGTTAGAGAGGTTAGAGCACTCCTTCCTTTGACCTTTCAGTCAGTGAAATGCCAATCTTTCACCATGTGTCCTCTGGCTTCAACAGCCAGGATCATTTCACAAATTCATAATCCTTTGTTGTACCTGATCAACGGTCCAGGATATCACTTTGATCAACGACTCAGATTAATTCGCGATTTCGCATATCGCGAGTTTGAGAGGTTAGGGCACTCCTTCCTTTGACCTCTCAGTCAGTGAAATGTTGATCTGTAACCACGTGTCCTTCCCTGACGTGGTTTGTTGACATGGTTTGTTGATGTTCCTATTTCAGGATTTCGGGGTTCGCTACTTCAAAGGTTAAAGTTCCTTTGATCTTTGATTTCCCGGTCTGCGAAAATCCGAAATGGAGTCTTTGTTGATGTTCCTGTTTCAGGATGTTGGCATTTTTCATTTCGCAACTTTGGGACTCCTATGATGAAGAGTCTCAACTCTTGACTCCTCCAACTCTCAGTATCTGAAACTCTGAAATGGAGTCAGATCAACGGTCCACAATCTTTATGATTCGACAGTCCAGATCTTTTTGTGATTTCGCATATCATGAGTTCCTGCTGTGAGTTGCTTCCTTGAATCCTCCAACTCCCAGTATTCAAAACTCTGAAATGTCATGGTTTCGCATTTTGTGATTTCATCATTCTTGTCATGAGTTTCCTTGACACCTCCAACTCCCGATATCCGAAACTCCGAAATGGAGATTAAGTCGTGGTTTCGCATTTCGCAATTTTCTGCCATGAGTTGCTTCCTTGACTCTTGGAGTTTACGCTTCTGAATGGGATCCAACGATCACTTGTTGAAATTGTCATTGCCATGCCATTATCCTTGCGCTATTGGTCGTGATCTTTTCCATCAATGACAAACACGCATACTCTGCACTATCTCTACTGATATTATCGAGCTTGCTCTGCTGCGTCTTCCCAAAATAATTCTAGTGCCCGCCTGACACATTCTTCCTGTACTTAAGCCATTGTCGTTGTTGTACTTGCCATCAATGACAAGAATACGCTTCCTATAAAACATGCCAACAGTTCTAGGTGGAGAATGCGTGGACTGGGTAGCCAACCTCCACCAACAAATAGATCAATTTCAATATTGAATTCAGTAGAATCACCTGTTCCTCAAACAAATTAATACAATCAATAGTTAGGAGGATTTACGTTTGAGTTACCAATGTCAATTGGTTTACTTTTGATAATTGGGGTTTTAGTTCATGCATGGGCTTTGTTAACCTATGAAAGTTTGAGTCCAAGGTTTCTTATTATATTACAAGTGACTACGTGATATTGTTCAAATAGAATTTGTGACCCTCATGGATTAGGGCGATGGATTGTGAAATTGTGAACTGGGACCTAGGCATGTTGTATTGACAAGATTGTTGAGTAGGTGTAGGTACAAGGGTTGGATGTAGATTTATCATTAGCTCAAGGTTTGAAAATTCAAATTCACCTTGTTGTGAAAGGTTTCTCAGTGGATTAGGATGGGTAGGGTTTTTCAATTATTTTCTATCCATTCAATTTGATGGCCCTCCTTCTAGCGCCATTTATGTTGATGGGTCAAATTGGACTGTCAAGAAGGTAAGGGAGAGTGTCAATGGAAAGCCCCATTAATTATGATCGCTCTCATTTGGGATAGTACTTCCAACCAGCATGTGGGCCTAGTTTCCACTGGGTTGTTTGAGGTAGATAAGGCAATTAAATTACTTTTCACCAATTTAATCTAAATCCTATCTAAATTATATAGAGAAAAAATAAAATTACGACTTCTAACCTATATCTATTCTACTTTAACCTATCCTAATCAGGAGCAAGAATAATAAGAATTATTAAAGACAAATATAGAATTATTGAAATATCAAATAGTTCATACCCTTCAATAACATGTTAACATAATGAAATCATAGATTTAATCATAACTAATTGCAAATGAAACATGTAACCTCAACGTTGTTTTCATCCAGGAATCGTAAAATGTATGTGTAATCCTAAGCATGGTACACATAAATAATTCATATAAAGAGAATTCATAATTACCCACAACAAATATATAATAAGAAGAATCCTTAATACATTTGACAAAAATTATGGTCCCATATGCCTTCTACTTATTATTCGTATAGAGATAGTAGTATCATCAATATGTACAATCTGCAAAAGTCCTTCTATATACTTATGAGATCTCTTTCATAGAATAAGAGAGTCTCTTTACATTATGTAACTGTCATAATTTCAGATGACATTTACCTCATTTTGTTTCCTATTCTCTATTTCTTGTACTTTTCATTACAAAATTTTACAAAAAGAAAAGCAAAACATGGGAATTTCAAGCATATCCCTAACTCAGATGATTTATGAATTCGAACCATAGTTTGAATTATTGTATGATACTACTTATATTGTTTGATTACCTTTCTTAAAATATATCTCCTTGTTACATATCATGTCAGTGAATTCCACTTTCAGGTCCTTAAATGTGCTCTTTGAAATTTTTTGTGTTGCTAACATGTATTTTACTGGTTGGATCATATACTAACTGATATTTTCCCTATCATTTTTGTCCAACGTTTCAATAATTTGTTTTCCTTCTCCCTAATGGCCACTACATGTTATGCTCTATTTTCACTTGATCCTACTTGATTCAATTCATCATTTGAGGTCATGTGATACATTTATAGGATCCCATCAGCATCAACCCATATTTGTGTGCAAGTTTTCTTTGTGGCTTTTATTGATTCTTATACCTTAGGATGAATACTCTTACACCTATCCAACAACATTTATGTTTTATCCCGTTCTCTCATGTTAAGCATGAGTAGTGTTGTTGGGTTTGTTCTGTAGGTCCTTTGCCAATGTTTGATTTTATTCAACAGTTGTTCCATGTCTTCATACAGGCCCTTTACTTCTGCTAGTTGATCATCTAGTTTCACAATTTTTATGTTGTAACCCTAGATGTCCATTAGTTCTATGAAGAAGTTGACCTAAGATTCTTTTAGAATTTCATTCAGCTCAACGGCTTCCTCCTTGAACAAGGTAAGGAATTTATTTCCTTCTTTGTTTCCTTCCTCTTGCAGTTACCTCATTTCTTCCTCTAGGAGTGATATTTTATGACTTTGTTTTTCAGCTAGCTGACCCTTTTCCACTCCTTTCACTATGAGGATCGATATCTCCTGAGTGTATCTCTTCATCAATTTTTTGGCCTCTTCTGCATGTATCCAGTTTTCCTCGTCAACATTGCATTAGAATTCTTGTTCTATTTCCTTCCTATGGAGTTGTAGTTATTTCTCTAGTATATATACCTTGACTTATACTCTTTTATCCTACTGTTGAGTTCATTCACTATAAAAAAGTTTGCGCTTGCAAACGCGTGAAACGTTGATGTTGTCTCAACTACTTATTTTTGGAGTTTTTCTCCAATTATAGGCCATTCAATGCTCCTTTTATGTTTCATTTATACTGATGCCTCTCCTATCTTCTTTCTTTTCAATGGTCTCAATTTGATTACCTGCTTTGAATTATTGTAGTAAAAATTTCCTACAAAAATCACTTCGTCATCAATTTATAACATCTTCAGGGATGAATATGAGAATTTAGATGATATTACATTCAAAGGAGTTTGTGGATTTAAGGGAGAGGTTAAAACCAATACCACTCAGGTCATTCCGGAGGTGGACATTTTGCTTCTCTTCTCCTCTTCTTTCGTCTTCTTTAGTTCTGCATCTCTGTGTGTTATTGTTTTGATTCTCTCTTGTTCCTTAGTGGTCAAATGGGTAGTTTCTTTGACCATTTTATTTTTTTGTTCTGTGGCCTCGCAGGTAGCTTCATATTTCATGGCTTTGCAACCTCATGGGCACGTGACTCTTCGACAGCTTCACAGGCCTTTTGTTCCTCCACGACCTTGTATCTCTCTGGGGTGTCACAATATGTCTCAACTTCTCCAAGTGACTTATCATGTGTTTTATTTTTCCTATCCCTTTATTCATCCTTGAATAATTTCATTAGATCTTTGCCATCCTTTTCTTTCTGGGCTCGTTCATCTGCATCCATCTTCTCCCAGGTGTCCCTTATTTATTTATTTTGTTGTTGAATAAACATTATTTTATTATCCTCTTGTTCTTCCAAAAATCATCAGTCTGGCGTGTTCCTACTATGCAGGCCAATACTTCTTCATAAGACCAGGCCTCACAAAAAACTTATTCTTCTTCCCATGTTTCATGTTTAAAGGGGGGTACTATCTTCAATGTATTGTAGTCGTTATGCACTACTTTTTTGGGGTCATGGTTATTTATTTTCCCTATACATAACACTCTCTCTTTCATAGCTAAGACTTCCTTCCTTGCATGTGTGAGATTTACCAGTGTGAATTTACCCCCCTTGATCAAGAAACTGGGTGAGCTCCTCTTGTTGGCCATCTGCAAAGTAGTTGCTAGACAAAATTCCACTATTTGGTATGCCACCTCCCTAGCTAGAAGTTTCTCCTTAACATGATACAGGTGGATATCAATGGCCACCCACCTATTCCAACTAGCTCAAAACAGTTTGTTGGAAATGTACTATTTTTAGCAGTTTTTTGGGTCCCAAACTTCTAGGGCCATTTTGAGGGCGTAAACGACGTTTTTTCACGATCGAGAACCTAAATAATAATCAAGGCTATGATTTATCCCCCAAAATTAATATCCTCATTGATACCTTTCCAACGACCTATCGTGCACCACAAATGGAGATCGTATTCCAAAGTTACGCCCCCGGGAAGCTGATACACCAAACTACCCAAAATGGGGTTCACAAAACTGTTGGATTTTCATCTTCCAGGGTTAGGGTTTGGGTTTTATTTATGTTAAAAAGGCCTTTGGAGCCTCATTTTAACAATCATATTCTTTTGAATGAGCATATCTGTCACATCTCTTCTCAGAGATAAACTACCACCATTCTAGTGAGTTCATTCACTCTATATTTTTACAGTTCTGTACATTTCGCTCATTAATAGAAATTGTGTATTACTGTATATATGTGCCTCTTGTTATATATCTAACATATATCTGTTATATTATTATATCTCTTGCAATATCTATGTATATTTCTTTTTTATATCTCCGCTCTCATTTCATGCTCAAAATAATCTGGATCAACGGTATCATAGCAGGTTGGTCTTGATCATTTTTCAGTCCATGTCCCTTATGAGGTCCGAGTATAGAAAGTTGGGTCTCAATCTTGTCTCTCTTGAGGAAAATCACCCTTCCACGCCCAAAAAACCCTCCATGGTGAAAGAAAAGAAAAATGATAGAGCAGAAGATTCTATTAATTTGTTGTTTGAGCGAGCTCTCATGCGACAGAGGGACGAAATGATGGAGAATTGTTCCCACATCTTTCAACGCCTACCGATAATAGCAGGTGCATCTTCATCAAGCAACCACTTTTGAGGAACCTCTCCTTTAAAGGTACAATTTAATTTTTATATTCCCGTATTTGAAGGTCAAGTAAATGTGGATGCCCTAGAAAAATGGTTAAATTTTCTAGAAGGTTATTTCTTTGTTCACATTTTTTCTGACAAGGGAAAGATCACCTTCACACTCCTTAATACTCTCCCCCATGTCAAACATTGGTGGGAAAATTACTGGGAGAAAATTTCCATAGAGGAGTCTGGAATATATGGGGTCGAGCTAACTTGGGACTTTTTTGTGGATGCAGTCAAGGAACGATATTACCCTATTATTGGTAACTATGACGACCAATACATAAAATGGACCACACTGCAGAAAGAGAGGGGCCACACAGTGTCAGAGTTCACAAATACTTTCCATACCTTGCGCATCAAGTTGGGTATCAAAGTCTTTGAGCAGAATCTGGTCTGAAATACCATGGGGCTCTGCATAGGTACATCCAAACCGAAATGGATTTTCTAGACATCTCATCACTAGGAGCTTCCTATCGATATGTTTTCAAAATCAATTTGAAATTTAGGCACCAGAAAAAATGGGAGTTTGGGTCTACAAATCCGCAACAACCAAAGTATGGTAAAGATGTCCCTAACAACCAAGCTCCATAAAACCATTCCAAACCATAGGAAAACAAGGATAACAGAAAGATGAAGAAGGAAACTAGAAAGTGGTGTGATTTCCAAAAAATACCCTAGCACAACATTGATGAATGTCACTCAAAACAATCATCGATGGTTGAGATCAAAGAAAAGGAATCGAACCCTGATTTGGAATCTGATTCATAAAATAATGGGAGAAGACAAATCATCGATGTATGCCCCACTTTTATTGTCATGACCACAACAATTCAACCAGAAGAACCAATAGATCATGAGGAGGGGGAGTGCCTTTTTCATTCATAGATGTGGGTGAAGAGGACCCCACTGCATTTTATTTTTGATAGTGAAAGCCATAAGAACCTCATCTCAGTAGAGGTCGTCAAATAGTTTGGATTGTCGACACCACACCCACAACCATACAACATCAGGTGGCTTCGTCGAGGATGAGATCTCTGTGTCAGTAAGAAGTGTCAACTGTCATAAGACATCCAACGCTTTAAGAATGATGTATTATGTGATAGTGCCCCACTAGATTTATGCAATGTTATTTTGGGCCAACCATATATGTGGACGCATCATGCTATTTATGAGTCTTGACCCTGTAGTGTCATTATTACTTTGGGGAGTCATCTCTACATAATACTAGAAGTAGTTCTGACTATTTTCCCACCAAAACAATGTCGCAAGGTAATCTCTCATACCAAAAAATTCAACCTATTAACAATCTTTTCAAGAGATGAACAGAAGAACACTGCAACCACTGCATCCTTGGACAAAGACCTTTCTTTCCAACAGAAGTAGATTGTAGAAGAGAAAGAAGATATTGTTTATTCACCTACAATGGTGCGTACACATTGCCTAGTCAATCCAAGATACAACAGGTTGGTTGAATAGATTCAACACCACCAGCAATAGGTTCATCATATTCTTCAACAAGCTAACAAGCCTAACTTCTACAACAAGGCAAGCAGCTCACCAAGATTCAGATTCAGCAAATGCTTTCCCCTCTCCCCCGGGAACTCAACGCAATGGATACCATTGCTTCCTAAGGAGGGAGGATCGATCTAGGTGGATATTGGTGTCCACCCACCTATTCCAACTAGATCAAAACAATTTGTTGGTCTAGGTGGATATTGGTGTCCACCCACCTATTCCAACTAGATCAAAACAATTTGTTGGTAAGTTACTATTTTTAGCAGTTTTTCGGGTCCCAAACTTTTGGGGCCATTTTGAGGGCCTAAATGATGTTTTTTCAAGATATGTAACCTCAATAATAACCAAAGGATTTTATTGAGACCCAAAAATGAAGCTCCTTGTCTATACCTTTCCAACGAGCTATCGTTCACCCCAAACAGAGATCTTATACCAAAGTTATGCCCCCGAGAAGTTGATACACCAAACTACCCAAAACAGGGTCCACAAAATTGTTAGCTTTTCATCTTTCAGGGTTAGGGTTTTGGATTTTATTTATGTTAAAAAGGCCTTTGGAGCCTCATTGTAATAAGAATATTCTTGTGAATGAGTGTATCCATCACATTTGTTCTCAGAGATAAGCTACCACCATTCTAGCGAGTTCATTCACTCTGTATTTTTACAGTTCCGTACATTTCGCTCATTAATAGAAATTGTGTATTACTGTATATCTATGCATCTTGTTATATATCTAACATATCTTTTTTATATTGTTGGTTCTCTTGCAATATCTCTTTATATTTCTTTTTTATATCTCCTCTCTCATTTCGTGCTCAAAATAATCTAAATCAAAACGTATCTGGGAAATTGGTGTGGTGGGGCACTACATCCATATACATGAATGTAGGTGTAATTATTTTCCAAGTACAAATCTGTTATTTCTTGCAAGGATTATAGTTCCTCTAATGATATCCTCTATAGGTTCTGGATGAAAAACAATTCATACATAGGTGCATTGAAATAATCACATATTTGATAGAAAAATTCATGATACTAGCTCCTCCATAATTTAGAGAAATATACATGAATGGGGGGCAAGTCTAGATTACAGTTCCAGCCCATTTATGGAATAGGGACATATGCACAAATAGCATCAAAGAGAAAGGGAGAAATATAAAAACATGGTTCATTTCCGTTACGGAACTCCTAAACGTTGGGGAAAATGTTGGATGGTAATATCGACACCCAATTGAAAACCTCTCTTGTTTCTGTGACTGCATGCACCATGGTTGTCCACTCTTTCTTGTAGTGTATGAAGTTCTCTTCCCCATACTATATGCATATCATGGAAATCAATAGTTTATATGGGGGTTTGAAGTAATGGGTATAGTATACCCTGTTGATCTTGGTGGTGATTAGAGTTTCCTCATCCCACCATTATTGAATAAGCTCAAGTGGATTTGGATTTTCCATAGTAAATTTATCCAGGAATCCCTTGTTCGGGAACATCAATGGTTTTGGTAGATTATAAATTTGGTGGAAATTTTCTGGATTTAGAGGAGCAATTCCAGTCCCCCTTCTATTGGTGATAACCTATGCATGTGTATTCACATTCTCATACACCCACCTTGACACTTCATTGTACGGTAGAAATGCAGGTCGAGTGGAAACATCATGAATGTCACTCTTCTATGTATTCTGATATACATTGATTTAGGGGTCCTTTTCTCGAAAATCCCCACTATAAAACATGTTGTACATTTCCTCCCATGTATCGCCACTCTGAATCCCTATATGATTATTGGTATCATACACTTCATTGTGTCTAAGATACTTTCTCAGGGTTCCATTGCTAACTATGGAGTTCTGGCTCTATTCCCTATGGCTCTAGACATTTCCTCATTCATGCATCCTGTAAGATTTAACAACTATGTAATTTATTTAAATTTATTAGATACTCAACTTAATTCACAAATATTAATCATCTACCTTGAGATATATGACTCATAAATATTAGGAATTTCTATACCCTTAGCCGCTAATATCGATCATGTGAACGATCGAGTCTCGACCCTACATCCAACCTATTAGCCATCTAAAAATTAATGAAATTAAATTTAGTAATTATTTCACATGCGGGAAACAACACATGATCGAACAACTTTTTCATAATGCGGGTTCCCAAAGATATGAACCTCGTGACTTGTTTCTCATAGGCGTGGGTTAATCACAAGTAAATTTCATCGCAATGACATGAGATATCTCGTGGGTTATGCATTGTGTCTTTAGTCATATGTAGTATGTGAATACCTTTTCAGTCTATTATACATTGGTTAAAGGAGGTTGTGGGTTATGCAGGAATGTGATGTGTGGGGAGACAAAGAATCTCTTTTGGTAATTTTTCATGATTCACCATGAAGCCTTATTTTTCACAAGCATGTGCTTTGCGGCTCATAGGTGATTATGATCCTTGGTAAGCATGTGCTCTTGTTATGAATTTTCTACGAGTGTTTCCCACAAGATCACACTTCATGAGTCACAAGAAAATAGTCAGTACAATCAAAGCTCTTGTTGGGGATTCGTCTTGATTTTTCTTTTGCAACAATGCTAAAAGGTTATTGGAGCATTAGTAAGCATCAAAAGATGTTTATGTTCCATTGAGGATTTTCACTGGTTTGGTTGGCTAGGATTAATCTCTTGTGATAGGTTAGGCATTTCTATCCCCAACTTAAAGGGATAAATAAGGAGGTGATGTCTTGAGGCCCTTAGGTTGCATACATGGAGTATCGAGAGACCACATGACTAATAGTATCCACTTGCACATATGGAAACCCACTCTATCACCACACATTGGATCCATCATCAAAGCATCCACCACACCAGCTAGATTTTGGAAAGAATTTGGGTCTTTCTCCATGCGATACAAGTCAGGTATTGTGGAAGGTAATCACCCTAATATTTGAGGCATTTAAGCATGTTGTATTAAAAAATATTTTTGTTAGTGCCACCATCTTGTTAGTTTGAGTCGGTCGTAGTTGAGTCATGGTATGTGTGTCAAAGTGTGTAAGGTCAAGTACCGAACAACAAATGGGTCGAAGTCATTAAGTGGTTGCTTGGCCCTTGGAGTCAGGAAGGGACGTCAGAACCAAACATGTGTAAATGATAAAGGTATTTTCCCAAAAGTTTGGGTCATGTTAGAAGAGGAGGCCTCACGTGCCAAAGGCCAAAGCAAGTTGTTATAGTTGGGGTCATGTCGGTGGATGTAACTACCATCATCAACTCATTATGAAGTAAAAAAGGATAAGAAATCACAGCGCTCATATCACATATACTCTGCAGCTCTTATCATATGTACTTCAAACACACCGAATTGTACCCATTGTGTGAATGTGATACACAAATATTCGTCCTATGTTCAAAATTCTCATCACCATGGATTTAGTGTCCCATGTCATGATTCCACCCCTCACCCATCCAGTTATAAATGAAAGTCGCTCTACATGTATTCTATTTTCCATCCAAGTTTATGTGTCGTATGTAACATTTTCCGCAAGCCCTAAGTTTCTCAATGTGGGAGATCCGATTTCCATAATTCGCGTCACAAACCGGGTCAGGAAATACTACCATGTTCGAGTCGTCTTAAATTGACTGTGTGCACAAAACAAATGCGCATTGCACCATGGAGACATCCCACAACATAAAGAAAGGGGTGAGGAATGGAAGAACTATGGGATATGAACCTCAAATCTTAGCATTGGTAAATGGAGACCCAGATGTCAGAGCATATTTTGAACAGTTCAGGTGCATGATCTATTGCAAGAATATCAAGGGATACAATGTAAATATGGAAGAACAGTTCGCGCTCAGATTCGACGGGTTCCCCCTAGTGATTGCAGGAATCACATTCCAGATGACAGAGGAAACTTTGTCGGTTGTGACTGAGATCCCTCTGCATGGTGAAATATGGTCTAAATGTATGCCTATGGACGCACTATGCTATGAAGAATTTATCAAGCCAAATTGTTTAAACGGGAAAGTCAAAACGGGCATCCCAAGTCGATATCTACAGGAACCCTTTTGGAAACTCCTGATGGTAATTAGAAAGTATTTCACCTGTGAAAGAAGGTCTGACAGAATACACCCACACCACATCAGGTTGTTGATGCATTTCACAAGAAGGAGACTATTGAACCTTCCCTTCTTCTTGCATCAAAGCCTCTGGGGAATGGCAGACAACTCCCAAGCTGAAACAAACGAACCAAAGAAGAACTTATCTCATATCTCGCTAATTAAATTGTTGATAATTGAGAAATTGAGGAAATTGGGCAGAAGGTGGAATTCATTTCTACTTGCAACCGACATTCCTAGGGACCCCAAATGAGATTCCCCTCTACCCACGGGAAAATAAACATCACTTAGCGCGGAGGTGGAAATAAGAAGGGCTGCAAAGAAAGAAAACACATTGGAATCCTCTTCCCTCCAACAACCTATACCCCAGAAAAGGGGAATACCAAGGAAGAACAAAGAGACTAGGAAGTCCCAAGCCCCGAGCGAACCGCGTGCAAAATTGATCACTGAGGAATTACTCATGCACACTATTCAGCTAGAACCTGTCGAAGGTCCAAAGCGAGATATATGGGCCAGGTGGAGAAGGTCAGACACTGAAGACATGAATATTCATGAGTCTTCGCAACAACTAAATAAATAACAACTCGTTATTGCTGAGTTGTTCCAGGAGAACAGGGAGTTGAAGAAGAAATTAGCAGAAAGGACCTTCGAGACATCAGCCTCACAGGGTCGAGAAGGGAATGAGACTTGGCTCAAGAGGAAACTCAGAGAAGTGAAAGACACAATAATCCAACTGCGCAAGGCACAGAGAATGTCATAGGAGAGAATTGTGAAGCACTTCAAGGAATGTGAACCGACCATGGAAAGCATCTGCACAGCTCTAGCCAGTGCACAAACGAAGTTGAAAGGGAACGTGGTTTTGCAAAGACGAGTAAATAATTTGGAAATGCACAACTGGTCTCTCGGGAAAATGATTCAAATATCAAGACTATAGACGAGGCTAGAAACTTAATTGATCGACCCCCTTTTTTTTTTTCAAATGCGACACAAGATTTTTCCTCCCCATGTCCTTTTTCCTGTTGGGAAGCAGGAACTCTGACATGTACCCATGTGACAATTTTGAAGAAAGGTGTCGTCCCCTAACCGATATTGTCATGATGGAAACGTCGGTGATAATTCATGGTTACCTGCCACATGCACACCTTAGCAAATGATCGCGTGGTAGTAATCAAAGCCATTACACTGGATGGTGAGAGTCTAGCAAAACACTTGATCGTCCGGATAACCTGTTGGCCCTTGACCAAGTTTTGGGAGATCCTTTGTCAAGTTTGACCTATTTTGGGACTTCGACAGCCTGTCGAAGGTGGAGCGCAATACAAAGCAGAGATCGTGGTATCTCTGCTCATTTTTGGGTCCTTTTTGGGATTTGGGAATATGTAATGGGAATGGGATGTCGGCCCATGGGTTTACCCATGTTTAGGCCTATTTTGTATAAATAGAAGGCTAGGAAATGTAAGAAGTAAGTGATTAGTGCGCAAGTGTTGTGCAAGTTGGCTAAGTGCTAATAGTTGGATCCGTGTGATCAAGAATTGTAAGGCTTCATGCATACTATGTGAGACTTTCAAAGCTAAGTGCAAGTCATTGTAAGAGACTGTGGAGGGATTTGTGTTGTAACGCAAGGAAGGAGGATCTAGCAAGCTGCGCATATATCATTTCTTATGCGGAGTAAGGGTTTTTGGCTATGTGCATGTAGATGACTGATTGAAGCTAATAAAGAAGAAGAGTTGGTGGACGTAGCCCTAGGGTGGGGGTGAACCATGTAAATACTGTGTTATTATGATCTGTGCTATGTTCTTATGTGTTTATGTGTTATGTTCTAAGTGCTTTGATATAGATAGATAGATCTGTTCATTCTTTGTGATTATAGTGAATATGGATGCTAGATATGACATCTGTAAACTTGCTTAGTGCTTGAATCTGCTAGATCTGATATAATTCCTTTGCTAAATGTTTATATACATTAGATTAGGGTGAATGCTATGATGATTTGTTTTCTCTACGACGTAGATATTGGTTAGATAATGATGAACTAACGATGCTAAGTGATCTATTAAGTGTTATAATCACATATCTGTGTCCCAGCTAAGGTTACAGACACTTGAGTCCTACAACCACCCCTGCCTCTACCTCGGGTGAGACTTCATCTGCTTTGCAGGTGTTGTCGAAAGGGCCGATAGTTAGGTTTTTGTTGGTGCGTTGTTGTAGCGTTGAACCCTGGGTCTGCCCCTGTGCCAACAAATGGTTCTGTTGTCGGGAATGAAACTTTGATTGTTGGGAACTGAGAAAGAAGAAGCTCTATGCAAAGATCTGATCTGAAATTGTGAAATCTTTGTGCGTAGATCTATTTCTCTAGTGCGCAGTACTCTACTAGTTTGGCAAGATCCGTGCTAAGGAAAAGAAGTCTGATCTGAAGAAAAGAGGTAAGATCTAGAAGCTTTGTGCCCTAAGAAAGGTAAAAGTGAGAATTCTTGATTAAAAGAAGTAAGATATGAAATCTTTATGCTCTGATAAAGGTAAGAATATTGAAAAGTTCTATATCTAAAATCTTTGTGCTCTGTAGAAGTAAGATTAGTGTAAATTTTTGTTTCAAAAGTATGAATCTAGGTATGTTTGATAAATTCTGTCCTAGCTTGAAAAATAGGGTATTAATAGATGACATAATATTTGATATGAATAGATCTGATAAGAACAATGAAAAATATGTTATACCTATGCATAGAAAGGATATTTGGACTAATAAGTGTATGCAGGATCCTAGAAAGAATTTTTTTCAGGTTAGCTACCATGATCCTAGTGCATAGTACAGGAGAGGTTGGGGATCATTTAAGAGAAAGAGACGATTAACTCTTTGTTACAATTGCAGAAAACCAGGACATATTGCTAAGGAATGCCCTGGAAGAAGACCTAGTTGTCTCTATTGCAAAGCTATGGACCATGAAGTTTTGGATTTCCCTAGAATGATTTCTAAGGTTGAGAGCATGAATATGAACCAATAAAACCTTAAGGAAAGTCAAGCAACTGAGATTATGGTAGAACCCCAGAAAGAATAAAAAAAAGTATTTCTACAAATGAAAGAAACCCTGAATGATCACCGACATGTCATCTTACCAGAGATCTTCAAAGAAAAAGAATGCCTTGAAGCAAGAATAGGAGGCTTCGACATTGACTGTTTTCTAGATGAGGAAACACAGGTGAATATCATGACAAAGAGAACGTGGGAAGCTATAGGGAAGCCTGCTATGATACCTATGAATGCCAATGGAACTTCGACAAAAGAAGATTTTGAAATTGTTAAATTCAATGAGAACAGTGCCCCATTTACCATGCTACTAGGAAAACATTGGATTGAAAGAGATCTGTCCAGAAGGAAAGAACAAGGAGAATTTTTAGAACAGAAGAAGCAAGAGTTAAAAGAATTCATGAATAGAAGGATCACACACTTGATTGAAGAACAGAAGAACAAATCAAATCCATTTAACACTAGAGACCCGAATGTCGAAGTTGCAAGAACACTAGAAGAACCACTGAAGATTGAAGTACCTATTCCAGATAAAGAAGAAGGATTACCCTTGAATCTTAGGAAATGATATCAACAACATGAAGTCACTATGTCAAAAGAAGATAAGAATTAGAACGGAAAAAGGCATACCGAGATGAATCTCACTTGGAAGAAGGCTAGAAAGCTAAGTAAGAAGCGAGCTAAGATCAACAAGTTGTAGAAGGTTCTAGAGGAAACCTCGTAGAAGGAAAAATTGCAAAATTGGAGCTTCGTCGGGATATTATAACAGCAACACGTGGCACTTCGCCATGACGAAGAAATATAGTTGTTGGGGACATTATAACCATTAGATAAATGCTCTGAATGGATAGCAATCCATTTATGGCAATACAGCTCACCATCCGACCATTGGGACCGTGCCATAATGGACAAAAATGAGTTAATGAAGGCTTCATACCCGTTGTCGAGTTACCTATTTATCTCTTCGCACCATGCACCAAGAACACTTTTTCCAACTGAAAGTTTGAGCCCACATACTAATTTGATTTTTCATCGTGATCATCGTGCTCTTGTTCTCTATCTCATCACTGTGTCTAAGCTATTCCCCAAAACCGATATTGTTAACCCTGAGCGTGTATGTCGGATGAGTTGAGTGCTGCAGAGAAAGTTGTTGAAGAAGTTTTGATTGACCTCATGACTGAAAGAGTCATGTCGATGTCTACAGGTATACAAGCATCATCGAAGAGAGGACCACCAACCTCTCCATCCACTACTCGTGAAGATGGACCATCCTGACCATTAGATGAAAAATGAACCAAGCACAAGGATGATCTAGCAAATGCTAAATTGATCTTGACCATCTTAACCACCTATCTACCACCTCTTAGCGACATAATAAATTGATATAGCATGACCATATATTTCAACTACACTTTGGTCACTGTGTACCTCCCGAAGGGGATACGCATAGTTCGAGCAGACCAAGATAAGATTGCAGTTTTGAAGTTTAGCGACATCAACCTTAGAGATCACAAAGTTTACAACATGCTTGCCCCACATAAGTACCTGACCCAGACTAAGGGGAATAATTCAAAGATAATCCCCCATTCATGGACCCATAACCTCTCACAGTCCACACTGCTCAACGTCATGAATATTCCTCACTTCGGATGACACCAGGAGGTAAATGCATGTGTCAAGCTACTACTGTCTTGTTACCATGGAGGTTATTTGTGGATAAAACATTGTATAATAGTTTATCTGACACTGATCAATCAGATCACGGGGTTAAGTATGAAAGGACCCGATCCACAAGATTTTTACCATGGAAAGGTCATGGATCACTCTCTAGCATAGCGGATCAAGGACACTTATGGAGATGTCGAGAAGGGAAGACGAGGCTACAAGGTAGCTTCTATCTAGAGTGGAACAGTGTGCCTCGCCTATCATTTGATCGAAGGAAAGTTAGTACAGAAGAACCGACCTACCCAAGTCACCGGTTTTGTAGTCGAACTCACAGGGAAGTGCGCAGAAGGACTTCAGATGAATTGGGCGAAGTACCTGGTGAACCAATTAGAACTCAACTACAAAGAAGCCCAGGATCAAGGGTACGAATTTCATTTCAGTTGGCTATTGATTCTGATTGCTTTTGTTTCCTAGGAGATGTCGTAAGGTGCAACCTTCCTGGACATCGAGCCTTTTGAACCATTGGTCGCGAAGTTAAATACACTGTGGTACTCAAGCGATATGAATCAATATTGGCAGAAAATGTTTTTTTTCATACCTATTACAACCAGCTGAAGACAACCATCCATTCCAAGCCTCGCATCACTCCGAACACTCTACACCGGTTCAGGCCCTTGATGAAGTTCAGCGCAGAATGACATTTTATTTACATCACAGCGCGCGCTGACGAACACAAGAAACAACTTTAGTCCTACTATAAGCTAATGGAGGAGGACTTGGAGGAGATCACCAAGGAATACTCGGCAGACCTCCTCATTCTAGTAGACCCTACAGAGATATCCGACATTGATAGCCCAAAAACTGCACAGGATACACCCAAACCTAGCGGGGAAAATAAAAATGAAGAAGTCCAAAGAATAGATATTGCATCCGAGAACAATGCTTATATATCACTAGAGTAAGGAGGTGATGGCGAAGAGTTAGATGCCAAAGAAGTAAAACAAAATTAGGTAGATGAGGTTGATCCCCTGAAGAAGAGAAAAGGTTCACCTTTGAAACCTTCCTCCTGGAAGAAAGTGAAGGCCACCATGACCAAGATGCAGATAGTCCTCACCTCTAACGATTTTGATTTCCTCATAGAATCCCTGCAAGATGCCTTGCTGGAAATAATAGAGAAACAAGAAGCAAAGCAAGAGGATATGTATGATCGAATCGAGACTAAAATCTGAGAGGTATAGTAGGCCCTACAGTCCAGCCGTGCAGTCTCCATTACGCCAGGAGAACCATAATTAGGAGATGAACCGGCTCAACTCCACTGCTTAGCTGATACAGTCGAATCTCACCTTCGACAAGCATAGGAAAAAATAGAGCAAGCCACCCAGGCTTTGATACAAGTACAAGGGGTACTCATAGAGAAACGTAGTGCTGCAAAACGAGAAAAGCTTTCTCTCCAAGCGAAGTTGACGAAGAAAAATCCCAGCTACAACAAGAAAGGGAACAGTTGCTCGTGGAGCAAATCGAAGTAAAGGAAATGGTCATCAAAGCACTTCGCTCTATGACAGTCGTAGAAGTAAAGTTTGAAGAGAGAGTTCCACAGCAAGTAGCGCAACTTGAAGAAGTGATCCAACAACTACAACAATGCATCACAGACCTAGAACTATGTGCAGTAACTGAGAACCCCCAATATGTAAGAGACCAAAGGGAAGCAACTTCTAGGAGCATAGTTGAAAGGCTCAAGGCTCTTACCTTGGAATGAAAGAACCTCACTGATCGCAGTGCCCAGAATTATGAACAACTCATGGAGAACCCAGAACTGAAGGCACTGGAGTCGCAACTCCAAGAGGTGAAGTATCAAGCCGAAAAGATGTAGGCGCAACTAAAGTCCCTGTCAGTAGTGGAAAGAATGAAGCACTCCCAAGAGCAACACACTGCACAACAAAAAATCCATACTATCCAAAGCAGAGTTATGGATATAACTCAAAAACTCCAACCTGTGCAAGATAAGGCCTATCAGTTGTTTATAGAGGTAGAAGGCCAAGGAAGAGAGCTAAAGCAGCTTTTCACTACAGTTGAAAAATTTCTAGAGGGACCTATCAACGATGCAGTCTGTTAGCGCCAATTCTTGCAAGGGGGTGTTTCTCTCTAATTTCAGGCCCTTGGTGTAAATGTGTAGAAATGGGGTTTAAAAACCCATCAAATGTGTTTTATTCAAAGGCCGCAGTTATGAGCGCCAAGTGCAAAACACAGAAGAAGTCCATTTCGGGCTTAAAATCAAGCGAGGGGGCATTTTGTTTTCAACGGCGAGGATCCATAGATGGAGAAGATCGATGGTCATTGGGTAAGATTGAGTCATGGAGTTGCATGAGGTTTAGCACATGGTCTCATCTCTTATGGCCAAAGTCACGAAATGATCATGGTCGTCCAATCCAGTCGGGACACATGGTGCTTGATCAGGCTCGGTCGCGATTTCGGCTACTAGGACTTCAAAATACATGGGGTCTCTCATCCATTGTAGTGGGAAACTCTGAAACGTGAAATGATTAGTCGTTTCAGCATTTCAGCTACTGAGACTTCAAAATATAGGGGGTCTCTCTTCTACTGCATCAGGAAACTCTGAAACACGAAATGATTATTCGTTTCGGCATTTTGGCTACCGGGAGTCTGAAGTACAAGGGGTCAGCTCCTTGCCATCCCCAAATCACAAAATGAGAAAGAGCCTTTAGTGTTGGGCCCATGATCCTAGCACCAAGGTTGTATGGAGTATGGCCAAAGAAAGTGAGCACTCAGGGCCAGGGTTGTTCGATGGAAAAATGATTGTGGCCATTAGTTTTTAAAGTCGATCCAACCGTTGATCCTGGAGGGACATTTCGCAAGTTTGGGCACCAGGAAATTTGAAGGCAAGGGAAGTAGAATTCCCCGAAAGAAAAAATTCTGAAACACCCTTGGAGAGAGGCGCCAGGTCATGACCTTGGGATACATTGATGGTGGTACCAGAAGAAAGGGAGGCTAGCCTCCGAGCCTTAGAGAGCAGGAACGTGGTCTTCTCCTGAGAATATCATCTTGGCTACTCCCTGGGGAAGCAGTTAATGAAAATCGAGCAGGTAGATGAAACCTCAGCTCGAGCCATGAATGGAAGGTATGGGATGCCTGGAGTAATCAGCCTGTGGTACCCTTGTATGCAGGCCCCCCTGCAAGAGCCATGTTGAGTTAAGGTGGATTCTAATGAAGGAGTTTCATCCATTTTTAACTGAGGAGCCTGCACATGCTAATTTTGACTTTAATGTCTCAGCTACCTTCCTACTACGAAGATGGTGAATTTCTATGAGTATATATACTCAGTTTTTGTATTTGTGAAAGGATGGATGGTAGAGCAGAGCTCCTGACTGTAAAGATTTAACGAGGCCTCTGGTTCCCTGGTTATAGATTGATATTTGAGACTTCTTGTTTAATGGAAGCCAGCATCTTCCTCCCCTTTTTCCTTTGAATATTAAGAGCCCGAGCATGGATGATCCAGTCGAGTGTTGTAATGACTATATAATGTATGTTTGATTATATTAGTTTTGCAACATCTTAATTTCTTGAAGTTTCTCAGATCTGAGAGGATCTCATATTTGTGACCTTTCCCCCTTTTAAAGGTTGTTGGAAGACCGAATGTCTAGAGCATAATTTATTTCCTTTGTTTTTCCCTCTACTTACTCACTACTATGCAAAATTATTGGCTTAAATTAGATCAAGACCTCACCTTTCTTAGTTGTTCCAACCCGGTTTTCTGAGTTAGAACGATATTGTTCTGAGTTTACTTCCATTCATCACGCTTTATCAACAAATCGTGACATTTAAACTGATGGGCATCAGGCTCACTCCTGCTGCAATCCAGGAGTGACTTTTGACGCTAACATTTATGGTGCCATTGTCGAGGACGAAGTTGAAAATTTTCCCTGGGATCGAACGACATCGAGCCTCTGATTCTGAAGGTGCATCAAGCATTAGAGCCCTACGAGATTGCTACTATGCACCCGACGACTCCATTGTGATGACTCCATTGTGGCAAACCTGTTGTTTTAGTTGTGGCTTCCAGAGGTAGACACATGCGGTCCCATCCACAGCTGCCTCTAGCTACACTTGAAGTTGATCCAGAGGTGATTATCAGAAAAGGAAAGGCCTCTGAAGGAGAAACTTTCGTTGTTGAACCAGGTAATTTTCCATCTCCTTCTGTAGAAACTCCATTTTCTTCTTCTTGGCTTCCTATCAGACCTTTTTCTGAAGTTTCCCATTTCCTGAATTTCGGAAGTGTTCCTGCTGTGTTTTCCCCTCCTGGTTTGGGATTGGAGGGAGAAATCCTTGTCACTCCCCTCTCCCCTGAAGTTGTACCTTGGCGTAGACCCAGGACCACAAAA
>SNQJ01S0013744.1:275872-291362 GCA_010110895.2 Picea sitchensis
TGTTACTATGGGGTTATAAAGCCTCATGTCCCAATGACCACATGCCTCCAACCTTCTGATATAATGATCAGAATGAATTGATGATGGAAGAAAGTGGGCATGTGAGTCAAATTTGAGTCCAGAAACCCTCCCATATTATTAAGGCATGTGAATAGTCTATCCATGTCAAATTTCAATGCATTCAGAAAATGTTTGAAAAAATTTCAACGTTGGCCCCATTCACAGGTCACTATTACTCGTGTCTAGTCCTAGTACAATTTCCTTGTAAAATTTGTATAAGATATTTGGAGAATGATAATGATGAATTGATGATGGACATAACTACATCGTTTGTATGATTAGACACAGTCGCGCAGAGCTCCTCTTGGTTTCGAGAATACTTCATTCTCTATTAAACAAGGGAAACCACGTGAAGGTGGAAGATCTAATTATCCCCCCCCCCTCACATCACTTTCAATTTCCCCATATAACCTAATTTGAAATTCTAAAGAACATGTATCATATACTATATTATACAAAATAAAAACATATAAAGATCATATAAAAGATATAAACACATACCTCTTCTTTTCAAAAATTAAATATCAGTCATCTTCTTCTTCATCCATCTCAACATCTGTATCAGGATATGGTTCAGAATCGATATTGGTGAAAGGCTCATTCCTATCAACATCATTTTCTCTACTATAGTTATTGATATCATCAATGAGATCGTCGTCTCCTACATTTGGATGATCAACTTATTCGTCTGACACATCGACTACATGAGCCACTTGCTCCTGATCTTCATAATTATGATCTTCTTCCTCGTTATTATATTTATCCTTGGCTACATGCTTGTACTTTATTGGTCTTCCTCTTGGATCATATCTAACAACGTATGACCAACCTACTTTACCAGGTACCTCTGAGTAAAATACTTGCTCACATTGACTTGGAAGAACATAAGGCTCTGTAACCGGTTCAAATTCCCTTGTATTAAACATGGTAAATCCATTATCATGCTCAATAACAGTTCTTTCAGGATCACGTTCATGCATTCATATCCTGTACCATTTAACCTCAAACAAAACCATTTTGAAGGAATTAAAATCACACTCAATTATATCCTCCAAATGGCCATAGTACCTATTCTCAGTTTCTTCCGGATTTCTATCACTTCTAGAGGAAATGTTGGTGACCTTAAACACTGAAGTTATCCCACAATCTGAGGTTTTCATCTTATCATCCAACATTTTGATACAAAATTTACGACCATTACACCACATAGCCTTGTGATGTTTCAACTGCAACATGGACAACAAGTAAAAAATAAATTTCGAATTAATAATCCTGATATAGGACTTACTAAATATATATTTCAATAATTAAACAAACCAAATACATTGAAAAATTGGGAAAAACCTAGGAAAACGTGGGTAACAAATTTAACTTGCCTGTTTATCTTTTAAACCAAAGGCTAAATCAACTTCCCTTGATGTAAGATCATGAAATTGATCTCGATGATGATGCGTTGTTTTAATCATCTTACTCACCCCTTCCCATGATAACCTACCGAAGTATTCTTCAATATATTATATCCAATGCTCCATCCAATCAAGGTTGTTGCAATGTACAAATGTAAAGAATCCCACTCTCGAGCAACTATATGATAGCATAACAATTTAATATCATTAATTAGTTATTGTTAATAAATGAATAATTTAATAAATGTGTAAAATATTAAATCTACATCAACATCTAATAATTACCTTTCACATTCATCATTTTACCTTTCCCCAATAGGACCTCCCCTTCAAATTTGTTGATGGAGTCGAGATGCCAAATGCGAGGCACATTCATATTTTCTGCTAATTTAGGTAGATATTGACTAATATACACCATGCATGTATATACCATATATCCCTCAACCATAGAACGCTATGGACATGCTCTTTGTCTAACAAAAGCCTTCAGTGACTTCAACTGCCTCTCCACCATCCACATCGACCTTGTGTGTACTAGTCCACATAATTCAATCTCCTCAACTTGGTGTATGAGGTAGTGTTCTTGTGCATTGGAAAATGTTGGAGGTAGATATTGTTGCATTTGACACATTAGTCAGGAAATTTCTCTCTTCCAATACCTTATATCTTCTTTATGGATTTCTTTTGATGATAGCCACCTACAAATGTTCATGCAATAAAATAATATCAAGGCATACATAAATTTGCAGATAAAAGATAATATGTCAATAAGGTCCACTACAAATCACATAAAAAGTACATTTTCCTTATAAAACAATACTTACCTCGTGTATTTGCCAAGTACATAAATAATTTGTTTTATGTTGTTTTCAAAGTCGTCTGGGAAAGATAAAGGTAGAACATACTATAACAAAAAACAAATAATTATTATTTGTTTCCAAAAAATGTGTACCAATAAGGAAATATATTATAACCTACTAATTACCTTAATGAATGTATGTCAGTGATGTGTTTTAACCCCACTAAAATCACCTTTTTTAGTTAAGATATTTTGTATGTTCGACAAAAACCCCGTTGGAAACCTAATTTTTTGAATGATCTCTTTTACAATATTGCTCTATTTCTCCATCAATAACCAAGGAAGACTAGTATTTTGTTCACGACCATAGCCATTAGAATTAATAATAACACTTTGCAAGGAGTGATTAGATTCTCGGATGTCACAACAAATCTTTTCAATTCTCTCTTTGTCAGTCCTTCCATCTAATATTCGCCATAACAATTATGTTATGTTCTTCCCGATATGCATTGTATCAAACAAATGAAATATTTGTAGGTGCTCGTAGTATGGAAATCTACTGAATTGCATCTGGTAACTTTTCATTCCTCGTGGAAGACCATTCGTGCCTTAACGACATTCATGAAACATCAACAAATTGAAAGTAACACTAATTAATGGGACAAAATGAAATTAATACTAATGAAATTAACCAAAGATTTATATAATAGGTCATACATAAATAATTTGTGTACCTTGACGATTTCTAATATATTCCAACTTCCATAGGCGAGGTGTCATTCTTCATGTTTTTTTTTTCATTTTCTTCTTTACCATTGAATTTTTCTTTGTCTGTAGTTCGATAACTATGGTTCTTAGGAAGAAAGTGCCTATACTCATCAAACACTTCCTTTTCTAAACTCCTTAAACAATGAGATTTTATCCTCGGACCACAAACTGGGCATGAAAATTTACCCTTTAATTGAAGACCTACAAGATATATGAATAAATGTAGCATCAAATTAGAGTTACAATTTAAAATAATGCATGATTTTTTCAATAAATATATATAATATTAAATCACAAAATAAAGTAATAATATACCACAAAAATGTGTTAACCTGGGAGCATCATGAATTGTCCATGACAGTATTCCATGGAATTGAAAAAAAAAATTCCCTATTGGTCTAGAGATGTCATACATAGTGACACCAACCCATAACTTCAACAACTCATCGATGAGAGGCTCAATATATATGTTCATATCTTTAACCTGGTACCTACCTAATTGGTTCAACATATTGCATGATTAATTATACTTATCTACATGTCGTGATATATAAAAGAAATAATTACCATGCACGAAACAAAGAAATGAAATATTTTGTCATACTTTAAAGAAAATAAAAGATAATTAAATACCTGGAACAATCATTGCCAACATTGTATGCTCGCTCTTGATCGACATCCAAGGAGGAAGGTTATTGTTTATAACAAAAACAGGCCACACTGAGTATGTACAACGAAGCTCTCCAAATGGATTGACACCATCAGTTGTCAACAAAAGTCTAACATTACAAGGTTCTTCTTTAAAAATTGGCCACGTTTCTTCGATGTAGTTTAATGCAGAACCATCTGCAGGAATTCGAAGAACAACGTCTCTACTCATGTTCTTTGCATGGAAATCCATAAATTGTGCTATACTTTGGCACCTGAACAACCGCTGGAAACATGGAATTATCGAAATATAACGAAGAACTTTGTGAGGCACCTTCTTTGACGCTTTATCAGTTCAGTATCTACTTATTTGACATTGTGGGCATTCATTATCTAATTCATATTGTCCATAATATATGATATGATCATTAGGACATGCATCAATAGCATGATGGTCCATTCCAATTTCTTTCATAATCACAGATATTTCTCGATATGTGCGTGGAAAAATATTTGACGTCGGTAATAGAACATCGCCTAACAATCTAAAAAATTATAAACAATAAGTCAATGTAAACAATATTAATCATCAATATATCATCCAATATACTAATTTAAAAATTAGAAAACAATAGCAATATAGGAAAAAATTGAACCTTTTAAGTATTTGTGAACATGTAGGCATAAATAATTAACAAATTAAATACCTTAGTATCTGTGTGAGACATGTGTTTGATAAACCATTCAAAACCTTCAGGTTCATTTGATAAACTATTCAAAACCTTCAAGTTCACCACCAACAATATAGAAGATAAAAGATTTGTTGTTGAGCCTTCATAAGAGGTTGACGTGCGGATTCCAAGTAGAGGTGATCAACATCATGACTATCATCCCGCTGTCCCTATCCATTGAGAAAATGTAGTGTCCTGCTACCGAGCCCCATGATCATGTTATATGCAAAGAATTGTGAATATGTTCTATAGGCTAGTGAGCCAAGTTTGGTATAAGCTGGTGGTTTAAGGAGTTTGTTAGGCCAGGAGCCTAAGTGTTGAAGGCCGTGGAGCCCTGCTGATATACTTGTATGTATGCAAAACAATCAATAAAATATAAATACCACCCGCGCACCGGCCCGTGATGAAAGAGTGATGGGGAATGAGCCCACCGTAAGGGGCAAGGAACCAGTCGGAAGGTGGGAAAGGGGTCGAAAGTGAGGAGCCTAGGGGCTGCTTCAGGGGGTTTAGGCCTCGAATAATATTTTTAATATTATTTCCAAAAAGAGCCATGTATATTATTTTATCCTAAGTCCTTTGGAAGGAAACGGATTACCCAAGTGGTGGTAGGAAGGCGTACAGATGGAACACATGCGCTCCTGGGTGACAAGTGTCAACCCCTGTGCATGCAAACATAAGAGCCGAGAGGAACCGTGGGATCTTCACCATCTGGACCGAATCCTCTCCGAGTGTGAACCGTAACGACCTCCTGTGATTACCTGGGCCATCCCTCCTCAACCAGTCCCGGTCGCGGTCAGATAGCCGCATCTCGTTCATCCCCGAAAAAGCCGAAAAGTTTGTGTGGATTTCTGAAATACCCCGATACAATTCCTGTCTGAGAGGCTCGAGTCTGTGTGGTTCCTGGCACAGATTTGTTGTCGCGCGTTTCCCATAATTCAACACCGTGAGACCATGCGCCATTGTTGAGCCTCGTATGAAGCCCGTGGTCAAGCCTTCCCGCTGATGTTGTGGGCTATCGCTAGAGTCGACCGGGCTGTGGTTTACCGCCACAGAATTCATGTTTAGCTCGGTGGTTTAACCCTCTCCTGGAGAGAGGGAGGTGATTGTGGTTGAAGAGGCGTGTTGTCAAGTCATGGAAAGCAACTTTTCCAGGTGAAAGAGTTTGTCGGGAAGTGTTTTCCTCCAGAGAGTGCCCAAAGACCACGGCTCAGGACTTCGATTCAACACACAGACCCGTATGGGAGGTTAGCAACTGGCTGGACCGGCGCGGTGAAGGTGTATACCCCTACAACAGGCCGTGGGGAATGAGGGTCTAGTAGTAGTGGGCGAAGATGGCATCTTTGGGAAGAATCCTCTAGATATCAGATGCCTCCTCAGAATCTCACCTCAGCCTAGGGATTCCTCGGCTTTGGTGGGGAGCCTCAGCCCCAACAGGGTGACCCAATCGTTGAGCCGGATGAACAAAGGTGGTCTAAGGTCGGAGGTTCGAAGTCTCGCGACTCATTGGTGTTTTCACAACCCGCAAAAGATAAGTATTTGAATTCATGCTTTGTATCATGTTTTTCGCTGTTTAAATGAATTATTGTTAAATGCCATGGAATGTGTGATTATAGCAAGAACGAGATCTGCTTCACTCTGTATTTTAAATGTGGTTAATTTGCTTAAATGTATGTGGTTATATTGGTCTGTGTTTATTATTAAAAAAGATGTGTACGCATTACAAGAGCTGCTACTCTTTGGTTCTTAAATGTACACTACAAATTATTATCAGAGCAATTGGTACACCACAAATTGGTAACGAGCTAAGGTTTCACACCCAGCCCAGATGGGCCGGAGCCGGTTCCTTGGGTCGGTCGTGGAGGGAGAAATTGGGCCCGAATGGCCAATTTCAGACGCTGGTTTGTTTCTAATGTGTATCAAGTAGTCGCTATCCATGTTTATAAGCTCGAGGTATAGAGGTACTATGAACAAGAAATGGTATGGTCTATGACCATAGGGAGACAGTTTTCTACACCAAGGGTGTTAGAACCTACCGGATCTCGCTCGGAGTAAAATCAACCTTGCAACCGCCAGATCCGGAGAACGTGCATGAGGTTTTAAAACCTCTTGATACTGCATAGGAGTTTTAACTCGGGAGGATCATGAGTTGTGAGATCCCTGGGGGAATTAACAGCCAACCGTCCACGTTGACGAAAAATGCGCAGGACTTAAGTCCTCATAGGTAGAGGAGAAGTCCCAAAGAAGCTGCCTGGATATTCAATCCGTGGAGAATCGAGACCCTGTGCTTCTTGAAATCTCGAGGATAGATCATAGCCATAGAATTCCAAGGAGGCCACGTGTCAGAATCCGAGGGAAATGGAACTCGAGAATCGGAGTTCTCGAGCACGAGTCTGCCACACGAAATCGCTGACCAATGCACTACATACAAGATCCGACCGCTTCATTTAGTGTACATGTGGCGTAGTGATCAACGTCATCGGGAAAAGTCCGACAAGGAGTAAATCCACCTGTGGAGGATCGAGGAAAAGTCCCGATAGAAAGGTCATTCATCGGAAATCGCGATTTGAGAATTCGGGAAATCGAGAACCCCAAAGTGGACGAAAGGAAATATATACTTTAAACCCCGAACCCCGTAAACCCAACAAAAGCGTATGACCGTGGTCATATGAACGAGGGTCACATGGACCTGACTTGACCGCAATGTGTTTGCCGAAGGTACATCGAATTATCGGGCATCTGGATATCGGAGAATCCGAGGCAAGGTTTAGAGCATGGGAAAATCGTGATACACGCTGATTTTATAAGGTTTAGGTGTGTGGGGCCACATCGACTATCGAGGACAGTGGCGGAATTATAACAACAGGAAGAAGGCATGTTTGACCAGTCAACAACTGGGACCTTACCTGAGACCCGTGGAGCCGCATAAGAATGATATTGAAATCACGTAACCCCGCCGATGAGTGGTTGATTAAGGTCATATAGTGTGGTCGATGGTGAGGTTATAGTCCGGAGGGCTAGCAATTAATGGAGCCCATCGAAAAACGGGAAATTGAGATTTCGTTGTCAATCGTTTTGGTGCATTCATATTTGTGAAACCCCAACCCCGATAAGGGATAAGGTCTGGGTCGCGAGACAACGGTCATCGGCTAGGGCTTAGCTTGAGGGCTAAGGCATATCGGAGAACCGGGATCATGGCATTGCTCAAGGATGTACCGCTAAGGGTCAAACCTCATAGGAGTAGACAGAGGGAAACGCCATGGTCTTGGCGCATGGTCATATGAGTCAAGACCGTGGTCATTTGAGTCAAGGGCTAGGCTCAGGAGAGTTAGCACGTAAGAAGGGTTATCGTAGATCGGGAATCCGAGAGGATATTAAACCTCGACGTCAGGAGTTGCTAAACTCCGAAACTGGAAGTTCCCAAATAACTGAATTAAAGTTCGGATGCCCTAAAAACACAGAGCCATACGTAACTCAGAAAACTTGAAGTTTGGGGCCAACTTTCATTCTTGTTCGACACTATGAATATTTCGTGGGATATCTGAAGTTTAATGGGTCCGAATAATTTGAATTGATTCACAAAGGTGTTTTCCACCACAGAGGCCAAAACTCCGTGATATAATCAACACCTTGGCATATGGGGAAGATTGCAAATTATCCCTGAAATGAAGATGATCAAGAAGGAAAGAATAAGAATCATATGAGTCGGATCGAACTCTAATGGGTATGGAAAAGAGATGGATAAGGGAAGGACATATGATGGAAACTACTTGAAGAGTTACAAAGAGAGGCTAAGGAACGCTGAACTGATAGCCGAAAGCTCAAGGAAAGTCGAGATCTAAGGGAAATTAAACTTAAGATTCATGCGAATCGGTATACTAGAGAAGAAACTTGAGAAAGGGAGAGACTCAAGTATCTAATGGAGTTTAACCGGGAGAAGAAGCATGTCGAGGAGTGGTATCCGACATCACATTCACTCCCAAAAAACGTTCCGGTAGTAAGACACACAACAGTTCAAACCCATCACCTACCGTGAAAACATCAAATCGGAAGGGAAGAATTGAAAGGGAGAAATGAATAAAATTAAACTCCAACATTTGATGGGGAGCATAAGAAGGGAGGAAGATGATGAGACATAGTTGCTTTGCATGAAGAAATACTCAAATGGCAGACTATTCCCCCGCTTCATGTAGAGGGAAGAATTGTAATGTACCAACTCAAAGGAAAGGCATCCATGGTGGGATTCTAGCTTGAGTGTGTGCAACACATCAAAGAGAAAGAGGTCACTTGGAAGGAATTCAAGAGGTATTTCGAGAAGAAATAATTCACTAAAAGGTACTATGATAGAGGAAAGATGAAGGAGTTCTTCAACCTCAAGCTAGGCAACATGACCAATGATGAGTATGAACGGCTTGGAACTACTAAGGCATGTTCCATTCATTAAAGACGAAGCTGTTAAAATTCAAACGTATTTGAGTGGACTGCCACCTCCATGGGTGACAAGATTCACCACGATGATCCTAAGACCATGGAGAAGAAACCATAAGAAGGGCGTAATGCCTATACGAACAACAGAGAAAAAATCCTACCTTCCACAAGGCTTGGGATAAACTGCATGAGGTTTAAGAAGGAACAAAGGCAGAATTGAAGCAAACCTTCCTTTTACAGAAACAGCCTTCAGGGACAACCATCATTTAGAGAGCCGAATGACCTAAGAGAGTTCACAAGATTGCAGACATGCTCATCTGCTATTAGTCGCTAAGGAAACCACAAGTACGTGATTGTCCCCATAAAAATGGTAAGGCAAGAATCGTACATACCGCTCGAGCTGAAACAAAGGAGGATATGGGCGTTAGACGTCGAGGATCTACTTGGACAATAAGCAAGCGTAATTTCAATCACATATGATTGAAGTGGAAGGGGTGATGATTGAACCAAACTTCAATTTGTTATTTTGATTGATTCACTGGCTAGCCATAGTTATGTAGATCCTAGGAGTGGTAGAAAGGCGCATCTAATGAGAAGCAACATGTGAGAAGTCTCATTAGTGCGCTAGCCACGTGGGACCAAGAGGAAGGTCACCGAATTGGCTAAGTCCCGCTCGCTGGACAATGAATTGAATGGGATACCTGGCAATAATGGAACATTCCCGGCCTTTAGGATCATATGATCGCTAATTGGGATGGACCGCTGGACCACATTCATGCCCTCTTTGGATTGCCGGGAAATAAGAGATTTACATGTCCGGATCTAAGAAGGAAATCGTGCAACAAAATTCAAGGAATTCTGAGTTGTGGTCAGTGGAGAAATCTCACCATGTAGCAAATAAATGTTACCGAAAAGGTCGCCACTATTTGCAACCCTGTGGAAGAAGTATTCCAAGATGTGGTCTCAAATTTTGAAGACCACGAAGTGCTCAATGAATTCAAAGACGGATTTCGTGAGGTGCCTCGACTACCTCCAAAGAGGGACATCATTTTTTCTATAAATATGATACCTTGAGCAAATTAGCTCGAAAAGCTCCATAGGATGAGCACACCACGTAGCTGAAAGAGTTGCAATTTTAGCTTGAAGAGCTATTAAAGAAAGGGTACATTCGGCCCCAAATAAGTGGTCATCGCGGGGAGCCCTACCCATTTGTGAATAAGAAAGATGGGACGCTGAGGTTGTGCATTGATCTCTTCTACAGTTGAATAAGGTTAATGTCAAGAACAAATATCCTCCGCCAAGGATTGATGATCTTTGATCAATTGAAGGATGCAAAAATATTCTCAAAATAGATATCTGACCATCACCAAGTGAGAATAAGGATGAGGATATCATCAAGACCTTCTCTCGAACAAGTAACGGTCATGAATTTACGAGGTTCGCTAGATCAGTCCAACGCGACCGGCCGCCTTCATGTGCCTAATGAATGGAGTGTTCGTAAATTATCCTGACAAGTTTGTCATAGTCTTCTAGGATGATATCTTGGTGTATTCCAAGACGTAGGCGCAGCATGAACAACATCTAGAATGGTGTCACAGCGAGAACACCAAGAAGCTTCACGCAGAACCCAGCAAGTGCTCATTTCCAACAAAAGCATCCACATTTGGGACACATTATAAATTCAAGATGGAATCGCTAGGATCCCGAGAAGGTACAAAGCCATTCAAGAATGGCCACCAAGAAACGCAACGTATTGTAGATCCCTTTATAACCGCGTGCCATTATAGTAGGTTTATAGCTGGATTTTCAATGATAGCTTATGCCATCACTTCCTTTGCAAAGGAAGGGGAAGAAGTTCTAGTGGACTAAGAATGTGAGAACATCTTCCAAAGAATTGAAGCAACTACTCACTAGTGTCTAATCCTAAAGATTGCCGATCCAAGTAAGGATTATGTAGTATGCACGAATGCATGTAAGGAAGGGTCGGGAGGAGTTCTCAGCCAAGAAGGATCAGGGTTTGCTATGAATCTCGAAAGCCTAAAGAGCATGAAAAGAATTATGCCACTCATGATTTAGAGTCGGTAGCAAGAACTACGCATTGAGGAAATGGAGACATTACCAAGGGCAAGAAGTTCGGACTAAGAACGCACTCAACAACAAATACTTATTTGATCATCCAACCTTAAATGCCAAACAAAATAGATGGTTGGAATTTATTTGTGAATATGACTTGATATCAAGTATATCAAAGGGAAGGACAACAAGGTGGCTGATGCAACTCAACGTAGGTGCATGAATTACATGCTACGTCCATTAGCATGTACATAACCTAATTGAAAGACCTAATTCCCCTGGTCGCGATACCGATTTGCAAGCATCGAAAGTCTTGTAGCAAAGCTACTGCAGCATGAAAGACCACAGATCCAGAAAGGTTATGCCTTGGGAACCGATGGTCTACTTCTATATAAGAACATAATATATGTACCTAATGACAGAGAATTGAAGTCGGCAATTTAAAAGAAATGCATAATGCGACTTATGTTGGTCATCCTAGATATAAAAAGACCGTGGGCGTTACCAAAAGCCATTATTTTGGCCGTGTATGAAGAAGGAAATTGCTGAATACACGCCAGATGTATGGAATGCCGAAGGTCATAATGAGCACGTGACACCCAGCCAGGTTGTTGCAACCTTTACCTATTCTCGAATGGAAATGGATGGTAACCATGATTTTATCATGGATTTCGTAACAAGCAAGTAGCATGCTTCAATCATGGTGGTGGTGGACAAGCTTACTAAAGTCAGCCCATTTTATTCCATTGAAAACCACTCACGAAAGCAAACAGATGTTGTTGATATATTTTAAAAGAAGTTGCACGCTTGCATGGAATTCCCAAGACAATTGTGTTCCGATAGGGACCAAATTCACTTCGACTGAAAGGACTATTCAAAGGATTCGAAATTAATCTGAATTTTAGTACAAATAGATCATCCGAAGAACCGATGGACGCATTGTGAAGAGTAAACAGAGTAATCAAGGACATGCTGAGAATCGCTGCGATGGATAAACCATCAAGGTAAGAAGACTACCTGCATTTGGTAAAATTCGCCTACAATAATGGGTACCATGCACTGAAGATGAGCCCATTCGGCGCATCGCTATGGAAGAAAAGTGCAATACCACACCCGGATAATCCATTTGACAGAGTAGTAGTTGGGCCTAATCTACTCAAAGAGATGGAAGATCGATGATCAAAATCAAACAGAATATGAAAGTTTCCCAGGACAGGCATAAAAGTTACTGATAAAATCGCAACTCATAGAGAATCAAAGTGGGTGACCATGTTTTCCCCAAAGTGAAAAGCTGTGAGTTCCCCGAATTGGGAAGTTGCTTCGTTGGCGCCAGGAGATCTTTTAGGGCCATTTGACGATCCCGAAAGGATCTACGGGCCAGGGCGTTACGTTGCATTACCGATCTATGACCGCATATAATGTGCTCTTATGTTTCACCGCTAAGAAATATAAAATTGATGCTAATCATGTTATCGATTGAATGTGATTCAGGTGAAACCGTATGCGTCCCCGCAAGTGCATCCCCGTGTGCATATTGGACGAAAAGCAAACAGCCCTAATCGAAGCATAGAGCTTGTAAAGGTCCGCTTGACCCTGCACGGTCCCTCGAGGAGCTACATGGGGAGCATGCAGATATTACGCGCGTGAGTGCACCGCGATCTTTGAAAATTTTGAAGGACACGCTGAGGTAAGGGTTGCACCGAGGATGGTGCAAAAATAAGGGAGGGGATTGTAGTGTCCCCAAGGTCGAGCCCCGTTAGACATCATGTTATATGCAAAGAATTGTAACATGTCTCTGCTAGCCGGTGAGCTAAGTTTGGTATGTTTTCGTGAGGTTTATGAGTCATTAGCTGTGGGAGCTCGGCGTTGAAGGCCGTGAGCCTGCTGATATAATTTTGTATGTATGCGTGTCAATTAATAAAATATAAATACCACCAAAGCACCATTCAATGATGAAAGAGGATGGGACCGGAAAGGCCCACGTAAGGGGAAAGAACCAGTCGAAGGTGGGAAAGGGCTGAGCGGAGCCCGGGGGCTAAGCCTAGTTTAGCCCTGAATAATATTTTAATGGCTATTTCCAAAAGAGCCGCTATGTATATATTATTTTATCCCAAGTCCTTTGGAAGGACACGCGTGATTACCCAAGTGGTGGTAGGAAGGCGTACGATTGGAACACATGCAGCCCCAGAGACAAGTGTCAACCCTGTGCATGCAAACATAAGAGCTGAAAGGAACCGTGTGTGGGGGATCTAGGCCATTCGACCGAAACCTCTGAGAGTGAACCGGGCAATGCACCTCCGCAGATTACCCGCCCATCCTCCAACCAAAGGCTCAGGTCAGGCTGAGATAGCTGCTGACCTTCTCGCTCATCCCAAAATCCCAAAAGCCCGGTGGATTTCCTCAAATACCTCGATACAATTCCCATCCAGAGGTTCGAACCGTGGGGTTCCTCGGCGCTGGTTTGCCGTCACAGCTTCCCGTAATTCAACACCGGGTGGACCACCATTGTTGAGCCCGTATGCAGGAAGCCCGTGGTTTGTTTCCCGGGCTGCTGTGGCCACGCGAGTCGGACCTGGCTTAACGCTAGTGTGAATTCGTTTAGCTCACAGGTGTAACCTCTCTGTGAGAGGGAGGTTGTTGTGGCTGAAGAGGCAGGTTGTCGGGCTCATGTGCATTCTCTCTAGGTGACAGAAATGTTGGGGATTGTATACATGTGTGATAGGCTACATATACAGGGATCTGAGACTTCTTTTATGGCATGTTTCTGAAGCCCAAGGAAAGAGAGGCGTAACAGTCGATGGACTGTGTGAAAATGAAGGTGTATACTCCCAGGAAGAACATGCATGTGGGGAATGAGGGTCTAGTAGTAGTGGGCAAGACGGCATCTTTGGGAAGAATCCTCTAGATATTTCTGTGATGCCTTCTCCTGTAATCTCAAAATTTCTAGCCTAGGATTCCCTGTCTTTGGGTGGAGCTTAGTCCCAACAATGGGTCACCCAATCAAGGAGTCATGAACAAAGGTGGTCTGGTTACTGGAGGTTCAGGGAAGGCCCTGCACTCTATTGGTGATTTCTACAACCATTAAAAGATAAGTATTTGAATTATTCTTATGTATCATGTTTTCACTGTAAAATGATTTCATTGTTAAATGCTATGGAATGTGTGATTATAGCAACAACGAGATATGTTTCACTGCATTTTAAAATGTTTAATTGTGTTTAAATGTATGTGGTTATATTGGCCTCTGTTTATTATTAAAAGAGTGTACGTATATTACAAGAGCTCGTTAAACCTCTTGGTTCTTAAATTGGTACACTACAAATTGGTATCAGAGCAATTGGTACACTACAAAATGTGTCTTGGATCAATCTATGTATCTCATCTTCCTAATTTGAATCACTAACGTTATCTCCATCCATATCATCATTAATAACTTGATCAGCAACTTCAATATTCTGATCTCGAAGTTCATCTCCCTGTAAAGTAGTATTTATGCTAGTACACGACAAATAACTCTATGGAGGTCAACACTTTGGGGGCATCGTCTATATATTTAAAAACAACATAGAAATTTTAGTGTGTATAGAAAATATAAAAATCCTGATAAGAAATATTACTAAAATTCATGACATATGGATTATTACAGAGAATACATTAAATATTGAATCCTCTTACCAAGGGACGATATTCATAACCCCCTTTCAACGTGCCCCTTCTCCCTACAATGTCTTTGGGTTGTTGTTATTAAAGTCTTCTATTTTTCAAGCCTCTGGAATCATAGCAAGGGCAATGACATTTTCCATCGCCCCTCGCCTCTAATGCCGCTCTTAACTGAGCAAGCTTCCTGTCATTTTTGTTCATTGTGACAAATCCTTGTCCTGACAAGTAATTGTCTTACCTACACCATACAAAACATTAAGTTGTCAATTTTTTATATTTTAGCTACTCCTTTCGATTATGAAATGTTTATTTACAGTGACCTACATCTTTATAATAAGGTGATCATATGTGTAGAGGATCAACATCATGACAACATAGATAACATCTTTATAATAAGTTCATATCTGTACAAATGTTTTCTTTATATAATAACGACATATATACCTAACATAAGTTTAGTGTTAGTGTTTATGTATCTTATTAGTCCCTGCTAAAGCAGGGAATATAGCAATCAATTGCAAGTCAAAATCATTTTGACTTTTGTAAATTTACAAAAAATTTAACAATGTTTTATAATGCTTTTTCAATAAATATTTATTAATGAGAATTTTATATATAAATAAAAATATTTTTTATTTTTAAATATTCAAAATTCTATTTTTTGATTGGTCAAAAAATCTGAAGTGACTAATTTCCCCTGGTTGGAGGTTACAATTAGCCACAAAATAAAAATAAAAATAATTATTTGTTTTTTAAAAAATCCACAAATAGCCACGTATTAATTAAAAGTACAAATAATGATTGATGTTACCGGCATTCTATGTGTAGTAAATGTAAGAATACACTTTGAATTTTGAGACTTTGTTTCATCTCCTAATGAGTTGATGACTGCACTTTCTCCAACATCCAGATGTACACAC